>NQII01005298.1:0-148243 GCA_002778355.1 Clitarchus hookeri
CCGTGATAGGCTACTGGCACCAGCTAGTGGGAGGAGCAAGTCAGGTCGCCTGACCTCCAGCGGCTAAGAAGTTCTATGTCTGGTACAGTTGTATACTCAATAGGTAATGTATGTAAATTTTTTAATATTTCATCTATAAATTCCAATATTTTATTAAAATTATATTTACAAAACCTGTGAGAAAATAGGTGTGTCATTAATGCCTGGCAAGAAATACTCATTGTCCAAAAATAGTACTACATAATGTGCGAACAAATGTGGTACGTTGTCCCTTNCTGGTACAGTTGTATACTCAATAGGTAATGTATGTAAATTTTTTAATATTTCATCTATAAATTCCAATATTTTATTCAAATTATATTTACAAAACCTGTGAGAAAATAGGTGTGTCATTAATGCCTGGCAAGAAATACTCATTGTCCAAAAATAGTACTACATAATGTGCGAACAAATGTGGTACGTTGTCCCTTTGGAGTAATCTTCTAGACTAGGTTAAACTTTGTTAACATATGGTGGATGAATATTCTGGAAGTATAACTTCAGCAGAGCTTCAGGAAAGATAGAAATAACCATGAAACTATTACGGTAAACAATTTAAAATTTCACGTTTTCACTTTCCCATGACATAGCCCGTTATAATGTTAATTTTACGTGGCGGAAGGAAACAAAGTGGGGAGTAAAATAGACCTTAAGCTGGGCTTTCAAAAGTGTTTTAACCGCGAACAGCTTATGGTTTCTTTTAAAAATCAATGAAAATTAGTCCTGTTCTTTCGTATACGAACACCTGAACAGGCGCGCTGAAGTTCAACCAGTTAGGTACACTATTAGAAGTGCTTTCGAATGGAGTTAGGAAACTTAGCGTATAAAAACTTATAGGTCTGAATAATTATATAATAGTTTCTTCGAGTGCTGCACTTTGTTCCACCTCATCATTCCTAGGACGTGTAGTAAACTCGTATTTCATTTCCTCCCAATTAAAAGGAAAGGCGGCCACTTCTTTCTGAACATATATTTACAAGCCTACTACGTAGCCATCTTTAAAACTGGAACAAGAAATAACGTATTCGGTTCGTGTAGTTATAAAATGCGCTAATCTCGTTATTATTTTCATTACTTTGTGGATATTGCAGCTGGGAAACGATAAAAAATCAAGCAATTTTCAACATTGCTACGGGAGCAGAAATTTGCAATATACCGATAAAATTTGTTTGTTTCCTGGCACAAGTGTTCCAGCGATAAATTTCAAGCTTTACTTTATCCCGTGATCCGTACCTTAACGACCTACTTAAAGCGTTGATTGTATGCTAATGAAGCACTCATAAATAATGGTAACAAAGAGGACCTCTTCGTTGAAAGGATGGTGAGAAATGTTAGCATTTTTTAGGCTCTTTCCGATTTCACAGTGAAAAATATTTTTTCCCAGTCGTAAATTCATATATCTATTGTAATTTTTAAGAATTTATTTTTGTAAATAATATTTTACTTAATTTATATATACATTTTTTGAAAATAAAATTTTATTAACTGCTAAATATTGATTTCAAAATGTTTGACAATTATTCCAAAAGCTCATTAATTACATAAATCAGTGAGTAAAAATTTATACTAACTACCATAAATGTAAAATAAATCAGTGTATTTTATTGATTTTCTTTGCTGTGTAATTAACTGAGCGAAAACTGAGAAATCTCATTCACTTTCTTTTCAAATAACTGAACCATGTAACTGGCAACGTAAAATTGTTAATATGGAAGTGAAATCGTGAAGGTATTCATTTATAAAAAATATATAATTGTTAAACACGTTTTTATCTTACGTATTAATTTAAGACCCTATGTACAGGTAAACTGGGAAAGAGAAATAGGCCCGTATTAAAAAAAAAATATATTTGTTACTCGACAAAAGTTAATCAAATATAAAGTTATTACATNAGAGAAATAGGCCCGTATTAAAAAAAAAATATATTTGTTACTCGACAAAAGTTAATCAAATATAAAGTTATTACAGCTGATGCTATGCAATTGTAATTTTCAGGGCACCAGAAGAGAAAGTTTGAACTTAATATATCTGTGCAAAAAAAACAGAAGAAAGGCGCCCAAACCAATTATAATTTAGGATGTGACTTTCTTTAACCATGTGTGTAGTGCGATAAATGCGTTTATTTGTGGGCTATGCTTCGCAAGTTTACAGCATGGCCAAATATCTACAATTTTATATTTGAGAAAACGACTTCAGCTCAGACATTGCGCTTGATGTATTTTAAAAGAAATAATTTTTTTTTTTCCATTATTACACATAATAAAATAAAAATCACGCTTGCTTTTACAGCTGCTGTGCTTTAATCACACGTAACCGCGCGTCGTGCACTGGCCACATTTTTTATTTTTCAAATTGTGTGTGTGTTATGTTGGAGGCTTTATCGATAACCGTGATCTCCACGGCATATGACGTGGAAGACAAAATTGTGAAGACTGCTGTGCGGAACTCGGTCAATGATTCGAATTATGAGCACCGTGTCCGTAATGATTTAATAAAGTGCGATAGTAATAATAAAAAAAATACAAGTGTCACAGTTTTAAAAATGTTTTGGTCTTTTAAGAAGATTGGGAGTCGGTCATAATAAAATACTGAACACTTGCGGCTCCACGCCCATTACGGAGAATGAATCACGTGTTGGTGGGTGTGATTATGAAGCCATTTTGCTTATCTACGCACTGTTTTAGGAACTGAAACTATAGATGGAATCGTTATTGCTACCGGGCCCTAGGGATTCATGCATTTATATTTTAGCAATGTTCCGCTGATAATACCTCCAGCTGCGTTAGTATGATTTTAATGAAAGAAAATTGATCTTCTTAGAGAGGGAGTAACATCTTCACTTCGNAGAGAAATAGGCCCGTATTAAAAAAAAAATATATTTGTTACTCGACAAAAGTTAATCAAATATAAAGTTATTACATCTGATGCTATGCAATTGTAATTTTCAGGGCACCAGAAGAGAAAGTTTGAACTTAATATATCTGTGCAAAAAAAACAGAAGAAAGGCGCCCAAACCAATTATAATTTAGGATGTGACTTTCTTTAACCATGTGTGCAGTGCGATAAATGCGTTTATTTGTGGGCTATGCTTCGCAAGTTTACAGCATGGCCAAATATCTACAATTTTATATTTGAGAAAACGACTTCAGCTCAGACATTGCGCTTGATGTATTTTAAAAGAAATAATTTTTTTTTTTCCATTATTACACATAATAAAATAAAAATCACGCTTGCTTTTACAGCTGCTGTGCTTTAATCACACGTAACCGCGCGTCGTGCACTGGCCACATTTTTTATTTTTCAAATTGTGTGTGTGTTATGTTGGAGGCTTTATCGATAACCGTGATCTCCACGGCATATGACGTGGAAGACAAAATTGTGAAGACTGCTGTGCGGAACTCGGTCAATGATTCGAATTATGAGCACCGTGTCCGTAATGATTTAATAAAGTGCGATAGTAATAATAAAAAAAATACAAGTGTCACAGTTTTAAAAATGTTTTGGTCTTTTAAGAAGATTGGGAGTCGGTCATAATAAAATACTGAACACTTGCGGCTCCACGCCCATTACGGAGAATGAATCACGTGTTGGTGGGTGTGATTATGAAGCCATTTTGCTTATCTACGCACTGTTTTAGGAACTGAAACTATGGATGGAATCGTTATTGCTACCGGGCCCTAGGGATTCATGCATTTATATTTTAGCAAAGTTCCGCTGATAATGTTCTGAATGTTACCTCCAGCTGCGTTAGTATGATTTTAATGAAAGAAAATTGATCTTCTTAGAGAGGGAGTAACATCTTCACTTCGNTACCTCCAGCTGCGTTAGTATGATTTTAATGAAAGAAAATTGATCTTCTTAGAGAGGGAGTAACATCTTCACTTCGAGAAGTAATACTTTCCGGTAACCCGAGGAAGCCCTGAACTCAATTCCATTCATCGTCGTACGCCAGCATCCTTCCTCTCACAGTGTTTCCTCCGTATAAAAGTTTTAATATCGCCAAAGTACCTTCGTTCTTTCTCCAAGCGTTTTTCTTTTTATCCGTTTTCTTTTACGAAAGCATCTTTAGGCGAAGTTTCCTTTGCTTAAAAGGGAAAAATCAACGAAACATGGAACTATCCCTGTAATTTTTATTCCAACGTCAGTTATTACGGGAATTCGTAGCAAAGTATTCATATTTGTAATAAAGTTTTTTCACTGAACTGCAGTTTGGGATACGGTCGAAGTACCCCAGATCTTGAAATACTTTAAACTTTTCGTTTTATAAATTATAAAAATATTCTTATAATTAATATTATTTAGTTGTTAACACTGTTATTAAAGGTTTTCCGCTGTGAATAAAACGTTGAGTGTTTCGATCGTTCGTATTTTCTCGACTTATTGCAGTAACGAATAATTTATTTCTCGCAATTTTATTCTGGTCATTAAAACAATTAATACAACTTTATTGGCATGAGAACAATGCAATGCATTAGGTAATTAATAAGCAACTAAAATACATTTAGAAACTTGTTTGGGGAAGGAGGAGGTGGAAAGTATGATAAGACTAAAAGTGAAAGTAATTTTGTTATGTATTAAAGAAAAGATAACATAGTGAGACTTTAAAAGACAGTTCACATCCAACCACCCAAAAATAAACACAATAATTTATCAACAAAGGTTTTTGAACTGAAATGCATGAGAATAAATAGTGTCAAGTGCAGCTAAAAAACAGCGGCGTTATTATAAATTTTTTGTTAGGAAATTATATATAAGACGTATTAGTTTTCCTTGCCTTACTAGTGAGCTGTACTTCACGTAAATGAGTGCGCACGTTTGTCCCGCACGGAGCACAGTGGGGCAAATCCAAATATCATAATGCCAAAAATAAAAACAGAAATTTAAAAATATTTCTGATTTAAATTAACACAACGCGAACTACAGGATTCATATTGCACGTGGGTACAGTATTTTTAAAATTCGTGAACTGATAAACTCACGGCGTTTAAGAGGGCCCGAGAGGTCTTAATGATTCTACGCACGCTAAGAATCGCTGTTTTCGGTGGTAGCATTAATTTTATCTCTGGTATTCTAAAAAAACTGTATTGAATTCGACAATAATCCTTTCTGCAACGTTTAGGATTCAATAATAAAAGACAAAGAAAATGGTAAAAAAAAAGACCATTTTCGATCCATATTTTCATTTAAAGCAAGTCGTACAATTCGAGGCTTTTCGAGGCTTCTAAGGTTTCTCAGCTTATGCTGTAGAGAAAACATCAGACTAGTTGCACCAACTTGCATCTTTCAAGTACAGTTGTAACTGAAGTGTAATGCCACGGCCGGACTGCGACACTGGTATCAGCGAGGGTAGCCGTGTCCTGTGAGGATCTGACTGCTACTCATAGACCGCGAATCATGGCCGTGAAGTGTNGGTATCAGCGAGGGTAGCCGTGTCCTGTGAGGATCTGACTGCTACTCATAGACCGCGAATCATGGCCGTGAAGTGTAGGGCTGTGATATCTATCACATTTAGGTTAAATCCTTACTTTTCAGCGTGTATGCGTTTTAGTCGTCTTATGAAGTCGGTTCCATTTCGCAAGGGAAGTGTTAANTAAATCCTTACTTTTCAGCGTGTATGCGTTTTAGTCGTCTTATGAAGTCGGTTCCATTTCGCAAGGGAAGTGTTAACGATCCGTCGAATGCAATTGCTGAATGTTTTGCTGTGTTTGTAGATGGCGAGTGCTATTTAATTTCCTTAGCTACATATTTTTATATACCTACAGGTAATGATAACATAGCTTGTATCATGGGTTCTTCTGGCACAAAAAATAATGTAATAAAAACTATGCAATAATTTAACAACCATGAATATTTTTCCATTGCTANGGTTCTTCTGGCACAAAAAATAATGTAATAAAAACTATGCAATAATTTAACAACCATGAATATTTTTCCATTGCTGTGCAGTGTATAGCAGTGTGTATTTAGATACATGTTTAATATGCTTCGCTTGCCAAATATAGTACTAAAGCCTCGGTTTTAATTTTACATATGTGACAATAGAAACTAAAAGTAAANATGCTTCGCTTGCCAAATATAGTACTAAAGCCTCGGTTTTAATTTTACATATGTGACAATAGAAACTAAAAGTAAATTAAGAGAAGCTGTACTTAATTCAAGGTATTTTAACGATTCCTATCCTCGTAATTTGGGATACTGTGATCTACACGAGCACGAATACTCTTTAAAGTCATTGTTAAAAAACTTCTATAAATATTTTATTGAAAAATTGAATATATGTAATCGCAAACAAATTGTTTTAAAACGGAAGTATTATAAATGGTTTTATATCATTGTGGGTTTCCTTGAACACACAGATGCAGTCTCTGGTGCAAATCAGGTTCAGAAGGCACAGAAATAAATACACATGAAACGTGGTCGTCTAAGAGAATTATACACTATGGCGAGAGAGAGGACAAAAAACTGTTACTAATCTTGAAGCAGTTAGAGTGAGTCAGTGAATAAATTTGAGGGTGAAGCGAGGTGAGTATGGAGTAGCGCCGGGGCGGGGGAAACGGGAAATCCCCGAGAAAACCCGCCGACCAACAGCATCATCCGGCACGATCCCCACATGCAAAAATCTGGGAGCAACCCCGCCGGGAATTGAACCCAGTTCGCCTAGGTGGGAGGCGAGCAGCGTAACCACTACACTACAGTCATCCGAAGCAGCTAGTTTTCTCACTTATTGACTAAACGCTAAAAGCAGTACTGTAGTACACACATCTTTAGAAAATAAAGAAATAAATGCTTTGAAAATATAAATTAGATAAGGCATGCGTTACATGTTGGGTACATGTGCAGAAAACGAAAATTGGTCTACCTCATTTTTACGGCGCACGTACAAGGTCAGTTCTGGCCTGAAGGTGGGACTATCAGTCCAAATGTTTATTCCAAAACAGACCGTGTGTAGGATGATTCACGTAAAATCTGATGGCTTCTAACGGCACTTAACGGCGTGTCATGCTGGGTATGACGAATCGAAACTGTGTGTGTGTGCTCGCTGATTCCCGGACCGACGGGCGCATGCGCAATGCAGCGGCCATGGGCCGGTGTGCAAGAGAAAGTGACGTGTGGATGCGCGCGCAGCCGCAAGTTGTGGTGGACGAGACAGCATATCTTTCTGTTGTGTTGGGTTGCCAGCAATGACGTCTGCTAAGGAAAGCTTACAAAAACTTAAGTCTGTCGATTTTGTGACAGACATCGCTCTTTATCAGCACTGTAGAAGATAAAAAGTCCACACAACAGTCACTAATACAAGAGAGAAGAGGGGTACCAAACGATGGTCATGTTTGAAAAAACAGTTCACGAAGATTCGAACGCTAATTCTTTCGAGTCAATGATGATCACAATTCGAGGATATTTCAGGAAGGAGGTGATAAATGTTATAGCTTTTCAAGTGTGTGTTTACTTTCGCAGTAACCTTTACGGTCTTGACTGAAAGTCATGTATTTCAAGAAAGGAGAAATTTTTTTTGTGTACCCTTTATAATGTTTAATATACATCAATACAATAATTTTTGCTGAAAATCTTTTGAAACATTTAAAAACTCTATTTATACATATAGATGTACACATATTATTGCAATGCAGAGCCTGCAACGCAAATCAACTGGGTGATGCCTAAAACATTAAAAAAAATATCAGCGAACATTTTTTATTTTCTGCTGAATAATTATATTGTTTCACTCTTCATTTTAAGATGTCATATGTGTACATAAATTGTGGCATTACGAGCTCCTGAGCTTCATTTTAGATCAAGAGGTGCCAAGAAAGTAGTCTTCGAGTATTCCAGACGATAACAAGGAAAGTGCATGAAATCGCATCACTTACTGCTGCCTGTAGCCGCTCTCGGCGTGACACGTGCGTAGCCGATTCCTAGCATTTCTAGGGTGACATGTTTGGACTGACAGTCCCGCTTCATGTCGGAACTGACTAGGTGTGCGCGATTCTTGTTAATATGTGTTCTGTATCCTGTATGACGCTCATGCACCTATGTCGTTCCACAATATGTATTGGAAGGTTGCGCAAATATTTGGAACTCCACGATCAACTCCATCTAAAGTTGCACCACAGAGTGAAGCCTGACTTACCCAGTTACAGTATTCTGTGCGCCACAGACGATAGCCTCACAAATCTCATGCTCTGGTTGTACTATTGCGTCACGTGGGTAGGAGGGAGTTCGACAAAGCCGGCTGGTCGGGTAAAGCAGGGTGCCGCTGACATTTCCGCTATAGAGTACTACCACCTACCTCTTCTCGTATCAGTTAGTACCTTGCACAGTTGCCTCTAGTTATCAGGAGATAGCGCGGTAATTGGCAGCGTCGGGCGTTGTCATTTGAGAAATATGTACTTTATGACTGGTGTGGTGTAATTTTTGGCTTCTGTTCTTGTGATAAATTCAGCAAGAAGCAACTGTCAACTTATAACGGTGAGTAGGCAAGAAAAAAAAAACGTTATATGCACTACTAATACGTGTATGAACCAACACATATGTTTTAATAGTTTCCTAAGATACCTTTTTCTTCTGTAGCTTGTCGTAGTCTAACAAAACCGGGTACTGCTTGGTTGGTTAAAACGGGGTAGTACGCTTTTATATCTGACCGTACCTTGTTTATCAAACCTTATCTTCATTGAAGCATAAATATCGACAGGTAAGCTATTATTAATTCTTACACATAAGTTAAAAATCATACCTTATTTGGTTTCAGGCACTGAGCAGTGTATTTTATGTTTGATCTTTTGTGTGTTCCATAGAGTGTATCATCATACCTTACATTCGCAAAACCGACTGACAGTCTTGGTTGGTCTCAAGAGGCTATGAAAAATGCATTTTCTGAGGTTTTGGCTGCCAGAATGGGATACCTTACCAAAACATTGGCGTACCACAATCAACTCTTGAAGCGAGGGTAAAGACTGTAAGAACAGGTTTGTCGCTTGAGGATGCTATTAAAAAAGTCACACATTTCAAAAGTATTACATGTTATTAAATACCAAAACAAAATATGAGCTTCCTGTCTAAAATATTTATTAAAAAAATGNTTTCAAAAGTATTACATGTTATTAAATACCAAAACAAAATATGAGCTTCCTGTCTAAAATATTTATTAAAAAAATGGTTGCCTGTAAAGTCGGTTTTACGGGCGAAGATTTTACGTGACAACGTAGTGCTGCGCGCGCGGCAGACCGATCATAGTTGAGTGGGAGAGAGACGCAAGGCATTCGGCGGGCCTCTCTCTCGTTCGGTGACTCATCGTAACGTTACCGAGCGTTACACTTTTTCATAAGTGACTCCCAGCCGCAACCTAATTTAAGACGTTGTCACGTCAAAAATAATAACATTTTTTTATTATGTTTAATATTTGTTTTCAAAATAAGTAGCAGAACTATATTAAAACCCTTTANAAAAATAATAACATTTTTTTATTATGTTTAATATTTGTTTTCAAAATAAGTAGCAGAACTATATTAAAACCCTTTTGTTTTAGGATTGGGACGCCACAAAAGCCAAAGAAAACTAAAATATCTGCAAAAAATCAAAATGACTCAACATTTCTGATGAAGAGGAGATAAATGCAACATGTAACTTCTGTAATGACTTACATTCAAACTCCAAATAAGAACAAGGGTGGATTAAGCGTGTTGTGTGCGATATATGGGCACATGAACCATGTGCAGGAATGGACACTGATGATGTTGAACCTTTTACATGCGATTATTGCAAATGATAAGTTAATGTAAACGTAATGGTATACAGGTAGGCTACAAACAGCTAAGATAAGGTCTGCAATTTAAGTGTACTGTATAACTTGCTCTGACATTCAAAGTGTATAGTTCCAGGTATTTTCTCCAGTAAAATGCACATAAACTGATAATGATGGCAATGATTGCAAATTTTTTTTAAGGCTAAAACTTGATAAACGTGTATGTCATAAATGATGCGTAATGATATTGTAAACACTTTTTGAATATAAGGTTTCTCTCATATCTAAAAACCTGCATTTACATATGCGATATTGGTGTACCCCGTTATGTCAGACTAGTATGATAAAACAGGATACTTTGCAACATGAGAGAAAATAATAATTATTCATTTCTCAATGCATGGAGCAGGTTTTTCATACCGTCAATATAAAAAAAAAATTGAAGATGTTTTTTTGTAAATAATGGATACTCTGGTTTAATAACGACAGAAGTTATGAGAACTTATATACGAAGTACCCTGTTTTATCGAACTCTCCCCTACCTTCAGGTTCTGTGAGATAACGACAGGTGCCAGAAGCTATCTGCATGACTCATGAAGCAATCCATCTTGTCACTGTCACAGGACCACAGTCCACATGACGGACATCAATGAGTACTGCGGCCTCACTGCCTGCGCAGTGGTGTTTTATATCCTCTAGTGATAAACATAGCTTTCTATATGTGAACTGTCTTGTAACGTCATTTATACAATTTAAATCTGAATCAGTGATAATTTCCCCTGACCTATTGAACAGTCACTTCAGTTCATTTAACTGCCAGTTTTCCTTCACTAATTGATCCAGTGACATTTTCCATTTCATTCGNTGAACAGTCACTTCAGTTCATTTAACTGCCAGTTTTCCTTCACTAATTGATCCAGTGACATTTTCCATTTCATTCACTGTTTTTCAGTCATTTTTATTTTGACTGATGGATCGGTTAAACAACGTGTATCGAATGACAGTTAAACAACACGTATAAAATTAAATAACAATGCATAAATTATTAAAACCCATAACAAATATTTTTTATGTTGATTTCGTTTTTTACTATACCAATCTATAGGACAGTATGAACATTCAGTCTTTCGTTCTGTTTTGACGTTTAACATTTTGTTTTATTGTAATCATCATAGCACATGGTTTGAAGGTTCAACGTAATATTTGTTTAAAAATCATAAAGTACCAATTAAACTAAAAACAAAATTAAAGGGTATGCAATTGAAAGCCACATGTTTTCGATTAAAATAACTGTATATGTATTTTTCCTGTTTGCATTCATCGTTGGCTTGGTAGCATAATTGATGAGGTAACGATCTAAGAGCGGGTTGATGTGTGTAGGGTCAAATCCTGGACACCACGAGTTTCCTTTAACTATTTTAAAATTACGTTAAATTTCACAGTATAAAGAGACCCCATTTGAAATGTGTTTGTTTCTTAACAGTTTGACAAAATTTAATAAAACAGTATTTAATTCGCTGTGTATAGTTAGCTGTCACTTATTGAAACAGTTAAATTGTTTCACTGAAATAACCAGTGGTTTCCCATCGATTCTAAGTAGAGACTTTTTCAATGATTCTAGTAGGTGAATTTCACTGTGAATCAGTGGTTTTCCACTGATTCAAACTTAGACTGTACGTCAATAAGAAAAACGCACGCACGCATGTATAACTTATTTGATTTCTACCTATTATTAACTTGCACAATATCGTTAAGTCACCGGTCATTCACTGTAAAAATAAGGGTAAATTTCAACATACAGATTTTGGGTAATTTTACATTATGCATGTGTAATTTGTAAAAACTACAGTAAATGTATTTCTACACCAATGTTCTTAATAGTTCAGAGAGTACTGTATGTCTTTGGGGAAAATACATGAATTTATGGCTTAATAAACACAACATTAATTTTAACTTACACATTTTGAAGTATCTCTCACTGTAATAACCTAAAACCTTAATTTATGTAGTTTTACTGCTACATAGTCGTATAAACACCCAATGTCAGTATAGTTATACACCTCCAATTATGTAATTTTTAAATGACCATGTGCATGTAAAGTTGCATTACATTCTGGAGTATCTGAGCATATATTTACACATACAAAATATAGGTAATTTTACATTTGTATGTGTGATTTGCTAAAACGAGTACAGTATTTGTAATTTTACACTAACATTCCAGTGAATTCAAAAATAACTACGAGTATTTGTTTAAAACATACGATATAGCAGTAGGGAGGAGAAATACTTCGAACACCTTTTGTGTGTTAAAAAGGAAATGTTAACTCCCGCTGATGGAATGTGCTGGCTTTTGTACATAACTACCTATTTTATATCTCAAGTCAATTGTTACTCACCTTTTTGGAGATAACTTTTTATAAATCTGTTAAATTACCAAGTTGCATACCGGAATAAAAAAATTTAAATAAAATATTTACATAAAAAGTATGTGAATGAACACAACGCAGTTGTAAAAGAAAACATTATGACGGTAAAATTGCTTAGTAAAATAGTAATAAATGTACAGAAATCATAAAACTACAATTGAAGTGAATCTGCGATTTTACTTATAAAAATAATGTTCCATGAAGCAAGCACTTAGCTGAATACTTCTCCAGGCCAGGCGAAGTCATGAAGCTGTAGATGAAAATCTTGCTCCCAATGGCAAATAAAGAGAAGCAGGTCAAGTAGTTCTCAAACGGAAGAAAGTACTTAGGACTTGAATCGAATAATATATGGTCCGAAAGATGATTCCAAAACATGATACAAACTTTGAATGAAGCTTGGACTCCAAAATATATTCCGAACTTTGAATCCAAATCATCTTCTAAGCTTTGAATCAAATACATCTTCTAACTATTGAATCCAAAACATCTTATAAACTCCGAATGCAAAACATATTCTAAACTTTGAATACAAAACATCTTGTGAACTTTGAATACAAAACATCTTGTGAACTTTGAATGAAAAACATTTTCCCTCCATCTCGGAGGGAAGAGAAGAAACTTTGCAGGAAGATGAAGAGTATTCACCAATCATTTTTCCCACATATCTAATAAACTATTTTCACTGCACTATACTACATGAAGCTAACTAAATAAACTGCTGCAGGGGAAATCATCCTCCCGCAGAAACCTCCCCGATCACAGTAGCGCACACCGAAGATGTCATACCTCGACCGAGTCTGTGCAGAAAGTCAGGTAGAAAACAATTAACAACAGCGGAAGGATACAAAATTTCAAGTTGCGCGTGGGTACACAGGTGACAGAATTTAGTTCGGTGGCCGTTCCTAGAGAGCGCTGGGGGTAATGGAAACGTTACACAACTACACACAACTGTTCTACAGGAAGAAATTACGTGCGTTACAGCTCCGGCAAGAAACGCGGACAAGGTACAGCGCGATGCATCCCACACTTTAAGGAATTCGAGCATGTCAACTAACATCCTATTTGCAAGCTGAGCATTCGGCAGCAAGCAACAGATTTCTGCCAGGCATGGCAACGAAGTTAACTCCGTACTAACTCAAATGCATGTATACTATGAATGAAATAAAATTTCTGAAATAACACAACTGTCCTAAAATTGGAATAATTGAACATTGCCCTAAGTTTTACCAACACACTAACACATTTACTTAGACAAAAATATGAAAATATAGAAAATTAGCTAAAATCGGGAAAATATTGCGCCACAAAATTTTAGAGAATTTTACAACGGTACAGACTCCCCACTGAAAGTGGACGCTCAGGTGTTTTGAAGAACACACAACAGAGATAAAGTCCCCAAACAATATATATATATATATATATATAATGAAGAATTACTTGGTCACATATCAATTACATAAACAATTTTAGAAAGAGTAGAGAGAGAATCTTGGATTTTGAAAAAAATTATGACTGTGGCATTCAGTTACGGCGCTGATTTATGAAGATGAGCACTGTGAGGGAAACTCCTAAGAGTTGACGGGAATGATACCCGGACCTGGGACTGCTGTCCTGTCTAATGACAGAACCATAGAGTCTATCCTGTAAATACAAGTCAGAGGAAACACTGGGTCTTTTGATGCCCTTGGATTACCTTAAACCTAAATGAGAGTTAAACATAAGTAAAATTTATAGCTAAAGACTGATCGAAAACAGCCAGCACCTCTGGCTCCAAATCAGCATTACCAGCAACGTAGATACTGACAAAGTATAGTTTCACTGGAGGGTGATCAGCCTCCTACTAGAACTCGAGTCAGCTTCAAGAGACTTTGCTCCATGCTACTGCAAAAAACAAATCCGATACACACACATCTCAACAAAACTTCAATGGAAAGAAGAAAAATTGTCGTAGCACACACATTTAAATATAACAATTAAAGTTACTCAACAAAATAATTACCAAAATTCGCTTCACTAAATAAATTACCTTATAAGACTAATGAATAATGAGATATTCCATGAAGACTCTTAGTTTCGGTACCCAAATAAAACTAGTTGTCGCCTGGAAGTCAACCAACTCCCAAAAACCAACTTATGCAAAACAAAGTTCCAAACAGTTACACTGATTTTAAAATCAGCGAGTGTAACTGAATTAAAAAAAAACCACTATATGAAGTGTACAAGAGTGTACCTACATTTTTAATAGCTAAACAAAAATAAAATAAAATATGATAGATATAAAAAAATGTATGACATGATCTGAAGTAACTTAGTCCCATACAAAAATCAACTCACAACAATAATTAAAAATCTACACAATTTAACAAAAAAATTGTACTAGACCAGTGGTCAATCACAATGTCAACAAGGCTCCTGTGGAAAAGTCAAAGCGAAAGGAAATTGTGTCCTATACCACAACTCTAAAAATCGCAATACCAACTCCCGAAAACCGAAACACGAGAGTACCGAAGAACAGCAAAAATAAAAATAAAAATAAATTAATATGCCAAAATTATTAACCATTAAATATAATTTGTGACCATGAAATCTTGTGTAGTTGTATTCAAAGTATTTTTCATTACACAAATCAACAATGAAATACTAAATGTGCAAACGTAAACAAACTGTCTAAATATAAGACATGAGTCTTGTGAATAATAATGTAGGATCTAAATGCAAGTCATGAAAGAAACTGCAAGAAATTTAAATGAAAACTAGAAATGCAACTCTGGACTCAAATACCAATGAGTCAAAAGTCCCCATACATCACGAGCATTTACAAACACACTATGCATAAATGAGACCTTGCAAAACAGACCGAAATTCAAATTGTCAACAAGACAAATCACAATTCAAGACAGAATCAAGTCCTGAATAATTATATCCCAAACACTTGGATTCGCAAGTAAAATTATTAAAAAATTCGGCAAAACGATTTTAGAGAATGCACAAATACAATGAAACAACTTCAGAAGAACTTTAAAGCCATCAGGGGTTATGAGGAGTCACGAACGTAAGAATGTAAACAAACAACACTTAGCCTAGTGTAAAATACAGTCGTGCAGTTGGCAGTACTGCACCGACTAGATGGCGTCGGTCACAATGAAACTGTAGCGCTCGAAAGACGCGCACTAAAGTAAACAACAAACACCGGCGATTAACGGTAACCAAAATTACATTCTAACAGCACAAACAAAGTTATGCCTAATGAATTAAATCACTTTAATAATGCAAATAAACTAGTGCAAGAATGAATACGAATCGCGAAAACACAAATTACTGTACGTAAATACAAATTGGACGCAGCCTCAGTTTCATTAAGAAAAATTTACAAAATACTTAAATACTATGTCATGTGAAATAAATTTTAATAATTTAACACTTTCAAAAGGCAGTGCAATTGAAGACACACTTACGTGAACACGTGAAAACAAACTCGATGTGGTGAGCACAAACATACAGACTGCTATCAATGAAAAATAATAAAGTCCGTTTTAACTATCAAAATTTGCGGTGCCTATAAAAGATTCCATGTAAGGAATACAGAACGTCAAAAGGCAAAATGAAACAGTCGCACAAATGACACTGACTTTATCTACGCGCGACAGAGATAAACACGTAGCAGCCGGCCGGCGCGTACGCGTACGACCGCTGACTTCAAGGCAAATACACGCGTTGTAATTAACACACGTAACATTTAGAAACTTAATTAAATTGTAAAACAAACATGCAAATATCAAAACGATTAGCAAACAAGCTATAACTTGTACTTATCACTATATAGTCGGGACCACGTAACAAATTCATTATAAACACAAACAACATTATGAAACTGCTAGAAATGTAACTGGCCGTAAAAAAACCAAACATAATAATCGTGAAATGTACAAATAATGAAACCTTAGCTATGCTATCAATTACGTAGCAGTTTGTAGATCATACCACGCTCGTAGCTACCACTAATGTACCATGGTGTGTGTGGCATGGTTGTTAATTATATGCTTGCTTTCATAAATATACAACATCATTTTAAATCACAATATCAACCATGCTCAATGTGGCAGAAATTACCTCAGTGTCTGGTAAAGAAATAAAAAAACAGTGTCCAAAAATTATTATAACTGTGGACACTTACGTAAAGTTATAATATTTCTCTGCCACCAAAATGTCAGACACTATTAAGCCGATGTTACTATTTAAAAGTTTGAAAGGTGTATGTGCTAGGCAAACGGTGCACCACGTAAATTTTACCTAGTATCTGATTCAAGTAACATTTAACTATTTGTTTATCAATTTGTTATAAATTGTTCATAGGTACACACACATCAAAAGAATATATAGATGCATTTTCGAAACAAATCTTTTAATTAACTCACTAGAATTTATGGACAACAAATGCTCAAGTTACGAGATAAACACTCAATGAATAATCGAAGAAAAAACGAAATTAACTTGAGAATGGTCTAACGAAAAAAACCCGAAGTGCACTCCGTACAATCTATTTGACTTTAATTTTAAAATACATATGCATATTTTCTTATACTTTGCCAATGAATAGCATAAAAAAATTAATAGATTACAGATAGACATTCCAGTCATATTTAAGGCAACAAACGTTAAAAAAATAAAGTTCATCAATCAGTGACCTTGTTAGAAATCTACGAGATCCAGAAGATAAACGGATTAATAAAAACAATGTTTCATGAAGCTAGAACTTAGCTGAATACGTCTCCAGGTGAACTCATGAAGCTGGGGATGAAAATCTTACTCCGGATAGTAAATAAAGAGAAGCAGGACAAGTAGTTCTCAAAAGGAAGAAAGTACTTAGGACTTCAATCAAATAATACTTGGCCCGAAAGATGATTCCATAACATGATATAAATTTTGAATGAAATTTGGAATCCAAAAACATCTTCTAAACAATGAATGCAAAACATCTTCTAAACTTTGAATGCAAAGTATCTTGTGAACTTTGAACCAAAAAAATCTTCTAAACTTTGATTTCAGAACATCTTCCCTCCATCATGGAGGGAAGAGAAGAATCTTCGTAGGTAGATGAAGAATATCCATCAGTTAAATTTCCTACATATATAATAAACTATTTTCTCTGCACTATACTACAAGAAGCGAACTAAATAAACTGATGCAGGGGAAATTATCCTCCCGCAGTAACTTCCCTGGACACAGGAGCACATGACGAAGACGCCATACCACGACCGCGTCTGTGCAGAGAGTCTAGCAGAAAACAGTTAGCAACGGCGGAAGGATAAAAAATTGTGAGTTGCGCGTTGGTGAAAAAGGTGACAAAATTTTGTACGGCGGCCCACCCTAGAGAGCGATGGGGGTACTGAAAACGGCCCACAACTACATACAACTGTTCTAAAGCAAGAAGTTGCATGCGTTGCACCTCCGGCAAGTAGCACGGACAAGGTAGAGCGCGAAGCATCCCACGCTTCAAGAAATGCGTACTTGTCAATCAACATCCTGTTTGCAAGCCGAGCAGTCTCCAACAAGCAACGGCTTCTTGCTAGGCTTGGAATGCGAAGTTAACTATCTACTAACTCCAATGCATGAATACTGCGACTGTAATAAAATTCCTGAAATAACACAGCTGCCCTAAATTGTAATAAATTAACATTGCTAAAAGCTTTACCAACATACTGATATGATTACTTAGAAAAAAAGATGAAAATGAATAAAATAAGGTAAAATATCGAAAAATTTGTGCTACAACATTTTTGAAAATTTTACAACGACACATTACCGCAATAAAATTTTACTGTCGACCGTCGACACAACTGACTCAAGTAAATGCATTTCGCCATGCATCCCCTATGTGCATACACTTTATCCCAGTGTCAGGAAATATAACGTAAGCCTTCTCTCCATACGAAATTTCTCTGCCCTACATTCC
The DNA here is from genome assembly GCA_002778355.1 of Clitarchus hookeri. NCBI lineage: Eukaryota > Metazoa > Arthropoda > Insecta > Phasmatodea > Phasmatidae > Clitarchus > Clitarchus hookeri. The sequence continues at coordinate 18,161 of NQII01005298.1, forward strand.
CCAGTATTTTATGTACTCCACTGCAAACGACGTCGAGAACTGGGGCGTGTGACCATTGGATTCCTGCCAACGACACGACCATGGAAACCGTGTGTTATCACCTGCTAACGGAGAGTTCTATCACTAACCTCTGTCATTTACAATCACTGACAAAGCTGTGTGACGATTGGTTCACACAAAACGTTTCAGAGCCGTGCCGATTAGTAAGTTTATCGGGTCCACCAGAATGATTTTTGGGCACCGTGCTTCCACGACGTTCCCACTTGAATGATATCGTTAAAAGATAGCCTGGGAACATTTTATCGCCGATAAAATTTTTCTGACAAAATGGCTAAGTTTCACTTCAAATACGAATCAGTGATTTCAATCCGTAGAAGTATTTTTCTGAATCTTCAGTTAACGAGCTGTTATCTACTGGCAAATCTGTGGAATACACTGAGGTCTTAATAACACTCAATTCACTGGGAATCGGTAGGAACCAGTGTTTAATCAAGGAAAATAGCCAACTAAATTAAATTGATTAGTATAATTTTACTGATTCAAGCGGAGAAGTTTCAAAAGTTCTACAGTAAAATTTGCTGATATGAGGCAATTTGAACGGTTTCTATTTTAGAATGTACAATTATATCCCTATCGCACGCATACAAACATAAACGTTGACACTTAATGGCAACAAACATGTGTATTGTGACCATTAATTTATTCTTTCGCCTACGTAACATTCTACTGACAATTTTCACTGCAAGCCAGAGGATTGTTGTATTGATATGTAGTAAATTTTGTTCCTGGGATAATTTTTGAGTTGTTTTCTTTCTCTGTTCAGAAGTTCATCCCACCAATGCGTGACTACATCATGTCAAAATATTATTTTATAATGCGACAGTTGGGATTTTTGTGACGTTTTGTGAGAAAAGTGAATACTTGCGTAAATTAATAAAGATGAACTTCAATCAAGGTTTGTGTTATATATTTTTCAATACTCCACTACGCTAGCGTTATCATGACTCACATTCATTTGGTTTGAAGAACATTGCTCTTATTTCTGATTTTCCGCGCATGATATACAATGTTTGACAGTACATTCGGAATATTAGTATTAAACAAAATAATCTCAACTTTAACCTGAAATCAGAAATATGGTGTTTCAGTACGCATGATTATCAGCGCCGAAACAATTCTGTAAGTTCTGCTGCTATGGAGTGCTCAGTATGGTAACGTAATCAGCTAGGATATTTTTTTTATGTTTGTTTAAAGAAAATACAGTGAAAATAAATAACTATGTGATTTACAACAACATAATTATTTTTATATTTCATAACAAATATTAAAAGCATTAAATAGACGTTTTATGCTCACTTTTCCGTGCATTCACCTTAAAGCACATTTTATTTACCATGGGATTTATGAACTGCCAGTTTTGTAATGAATAATCTCCACACACGGAAACCTGACTGGCACCAGTACCTAAACATACAAGCTTCTTCATATGTTGTCGTTTATACCGTAAGTCGACAATACTACTCACGACAAACAGGTTTTTTCCACCAGATTTGTTGTCTGTACAATGCGACAACATATGCAAACGATTGAGTAACCAAATTCACTTTCTATAAACTGACCTGAAGTAGAGATATCATTTCATTCTCTACTTTCTCGTGACATACAGTGACATCCCTTGCATATAACTCGGACTATAAAATGAGAATGATAGTAGTTATTAAAGTCATATGCCAACTTTTTTAAATTTAAAAATGAGAAATCCAAATCATAAAATATTGATTAACAAGTTTACACCCTAAAATATAGGCCTAACACTTAAATATACAAATTATTAAACAAATACTTTACTAATAAGAAAATATGTAATATTCTATGTCTGGAATTGGATATATTTTAACGTAATCCCCGAATTGCTAACAGCAAAACTGGCAGGGAACACAAAATAAATTCCCATGATTTAAAAAAAATAATGTGATGTTAAATTTGAGGCAACGGATGTTTATTGATCAGGTGTGTTAGTTTACACGAACTAAAGAACTGACATAAAAACATTTTTTTAGTTTTTCTAATAATATTGTATACGGAATGTCAGGTGATTCGCGGATACGGACTGCACCACACAAATACATGTAGAAAACTACGTAGAAAATACAATTACGTGAAACTACAGTAGACGCTTCATTTACGAGAAAAACGCGATGAAAGTTCCAAAAAACATGGTAGCAAACATGTGGTATTACATTTAGATAAGGGTGAGGTGATGTGGCGATGCTGCAATTAATGTGTCGTCGTATGACATATGGCAAGGGAAAGAGCCAAACTCGGTAGTGCCAAGGAGGCCATGGTGTTTACATTCAGTGATTATTGGGGCATGGAAATGGCCATGGATGCATCCGGCGGCCAAGCTCTATGCACGCTGCATTTATCCAACATCCAAAAAAGTGCATTGCTATGGGCATAGCAAACTTTAACACCTGTTATGACGTTTCAAAGTTTTATATTCTGATAATGTGCACTGTGCTAAACGTGGAGTAAAGCCATTTTATTTACATCAATTTGGTTTTCTCGTAAACTAAGGCCCTTGCGCATTTTTACCAAAGAATATTTTCTACTCAGTTTCAACCATAGATTCATGTGGTGCAGTTCGTATCAGCGAATTGTCTGATCCTGTGGAGTACATCGAAGTTTGTATACGACACTTTATTTCTATAGTGAAATTATATGTTTATGCAGTATGTGGCTGAGGGATACAACGTAAGGAAAAAGTGGAATCTTAAAGGATCTTCGGAAAGTTTTGAGGTAACCGTGAATGGAATGCAAAATGTGATAACATTTCCAGACGAACGCCGAGAGTTCTGGTTGTAATTTGAAAACACACGGAGCACAGTTTGAATCTCGCAACGAGCGGAATTGTGTTCCCCGCGGGAGCGGGTGAGGGGTTGCACGAGGATGCCATCCCATCGGCAAGGGCCGCGCTCTCGACGACGTTCAAGTGACTCGCATTTCCCCCCGATACACGCATTCATTCGTTCCCTTGTTTGCTTGCTCGTAGCTTGCCTCCCGTGCCTTCCTGCCCGGGAGGGAAGCCCGGGAGGGAAGCGCGCGCTTGTGCCAGCCCCACGAACTTTCCGGATGGCAGGCGCTTCGTTTCTCTCCCTCCCCTCGCCGAGTGCCAAGTAGCCTGGGAGCGCCACGGGCGTCCTAGGTACTCACATCAAATGTCTGGTCGCCTTTATGCTTAAGGCATTGTACTTTCCGTCCTTCACTTCTCTCCCCTGACAGATGACAACATCCGCACTTTGAACTCAGGTGGAAGTATTTTGCATGTCCAAGCGTCATGAAGCATGGCAGCACTAAGGGCGACCTAGGTAATCGCATCGAATATCTGGTTGCCTTTGGGTGCAAGGCACTGAACATTCCTGATGGCAGGTTCTTTTCTTTCTTCCCTTTTCAGCGCTTCAGACGCCGACATTTGCATTTTGAAATCAGCTGGAGTTATTTTGCATGTCGAAGGCCTAGAACCATGGGAGCACCAAGGGTGACCTAGGTACATGCATCGAATGAAAGACTCTCGCTGACTCGCGTAATAGCACTTTCAATGATTACGCTTCCATTTTATGGTGAAAAATAAGAACACAGTGTGCTGCATGTCCCTATGTTATGTTAAGCCGCCTGTACCAAAAGTTTGTTACCTAAAAATTATTGCGAGACACTCGTATTTATCCCTTTCACCTAAAAAAAATACACATAATAGACGAAAATAGAAAATTTAAATTAGAACTAAAACACTACCAATTCCTCAAATGTAGTTCATATATATTGAACTGTTTTTAAATGAGAACTATTCGAATGAAGCCATGCCCTCTGTTTGGGGGCCTGGCCAGATAGCGCTTTTTAATAGTCTAAAAAATGGATCACAGTCAACAAGACACATCTGAAATACCTGCTTACAAGGAATATGCTCGAATTTGAACAAATCAGGCAGCATGATTTGTGATGTGTCGGAGCTACTGCGAGCTCTAGTAACAGAGAGCAAGCTGATGTGTTGCACCGGAAAGGGCTAGTGACGCATCATATAAAGCCTATTATACCTTAAGAGATCCCACTACCTAACTGCACAGGTTCACCACAATGGTAGCAAGCTTTCAGCCATGCGTAACAAAGCTTCAGTCTATAAATTTCCGCACACAGTTGATTGTAGATCGCAGAATATATTCTTAGGATAAATATTTTGTTCGGTAATTTCGGTTGCGGCATGCCATGTTGGAATGTAACTGTATGCTCTTTAGATACAGGTTATATCGTCTGAAAAAATTATAATCTAAAGGTTGAATATTCGAGCTTTTCGTAAATTTGGGTAAAATGCATTTTACATGAACTTATACTCTACTGTGGCCTCCTGAAGAATTCTCTCATTCTCATGTCCATACCAGGAATCACAAATTGAGAAGACAATGTCACACTGATTTATATACAAAACAGGCGCAAAAATGTCTGAAGATGTCCATTCGTTATCTTTACACTCACGTTGACTTCCACAATAAAGTTTGATAGCAACCTTTGATAGGTTTATCTTGCCATACACACTAAGTCCAAATTTTCCGTTGTGTTATTGGACGCATAAAATATAAAGTTATTTTGCTAAACGGCGATCATTTGACATTGCAATGTCTGTCGTGTATCTTTGTATTGTGCAGTTGAGTGAATGCACAGTCGCTTTGGTAAATTTCTCTCCTTATTTGACAATGTTCTTTCACATGAACTATCGTAGTTAAACTGACTCTAGTCACAGTGAAACAAACAAACCCCGTTTGAATACTTTCCGTTTCAATAGTTTTATAAACTTTAACAATGTATTCTTCTGTTCTTTTCATTATTTCCTTTTGTTCTTGATTGTCGTTATTTTTGAGTCATGCTTACGTGGCGAGACGTTATTACAAAGTTTAATTTCAAATAATCAATAAAATTTACAGATGCTTTGGAATTCACTAGACACGTATATTCCCTGTTTCAATTGATCAGAGTTGTAAATGCCAGTAATACAAGTCTCGTAAAATTGGGTAATTGTAAGTTGTTTAATAGCATTTATTTGAATTATGGAATTTACTTTTAAAAAGGTTAATCTAGTTTCTCCGTCACGTTCTCCAACTTTGGTTAGTCTGTTTTATAAGCCGTCCGCCGTTTCATATTACCAGATAGGCTTAGTAGAAGTCTAAAAAAAAAATATATATATATCTAGTTGGTTTCCACTGGCCAACTATCCATCACAATAGCTCAACCAGTAGGAAATTTTAGAGTTTGCTAAGAATACACGCAGACAAAATGCAACAGATCACCGACGATTCCACCGTTTTTATTTTAAGAATTTTAATATACCGGAAGCAAATGAACCGACCACTTGGATCGCCAGTTGGGGAAACAATGTCGCTCCCACCCTCCGAACTTCTGACCTAACATGCAGAGGTAACGAATTCCCCAGGAATTCGGTAATAACACCACGTATGTGGCGCGGGGGGTCCTCAAACCCTTTACCACCGCCCTCTTACGCTCGGATAGGCAGCGAGGTTTGATACTGTCGGCGTATCGCCCCGTCCCCAGCTCCCCTTCCACGGCCGTCGAACGGGCGAAACGTCCGTCGCGAGTGCTGCACGCTTTTATTGCCTGGCGCTGGGCCAGGAACACGTGGGGTTGGCGGGGGGCCAGGTGCTCCCTGGAGCCGCCTCCTGGCCCCTGCAGGTAGGCGGGCTCCGGCAATATCACTCCAGTCTCGCCAGCCAGTGGGGTATACAATGTGCACGAGGCGGGGCTTCGTCATAAATATAGTATACCATGCCGAGCCGCAACATGCCCCGTTTCCAACTCACATCAACTAGACCGAAATAGTTCCTACATTCATCCAATAAAATGTAGTATTTGCCTGTACCTGAAACATATGTGTGCTGGTCGCCATTAACATCATTATTTTATATTAGTGCGAAATACTTTTTAACTTGTAGACATTGCTTACAAGTACTATTTCCGCATAAAAAAAATTCTAGAACGCATTATGTTTACAGAATGGCATGTCAAAATTACAGTTCTCGTGATTTTTGTATGTAAAGATTTAAAAAATTTACTCACTTAACGAAATCATGTAATTCGCATTGAAATAAGTTACCCTTCGATACTTCAAAAAATCTCTAAAAGCAATGTTTTCGTAATTTATAAAAGTTATTCGGTTTTATGAAATTTCTGTGTATTTTTTACTTGTAGCAATCTATGATTTTCTGAAATAAACATTTTTCTAAGTATAAGTTAAAATGAATTAAACATGAAATTTTAGTCACCCTCTTTACATAATCTGTAAATTTTTTTATTATATTTGTACATCCATTAACACTACAATTGTGTTTTGACTTGCCATGACGCAAAATCTACGCCATATAAAAAATGCTTATGCAAGGAAAGCGTATTTACAAGTAATGTCTATACAAGCTGAACGTCGCAATACAAATTAATGGGTTTTATTTAGTAACCGGCACCATCAAGTTTGTTCAGGAGTCTATTTTTTTTAATTGAAGGATATTTTGTATTTTTATGGTATAGTATCGATGAAAACTAATTACATATATGAAACTTTTTCAAAATAAATTGTATTATGTTTTTTTTGCCTAAATATATGAATTTCAAAATAAAATATTGCTACGTACAAATTTCGAAATATTATTTAAATAGAATCTTTAGATTAAGCTAAAGTGTTAATTGAAGTCACAGCAATGGCTTGTAGCAATTTATTTGCAGTCCGACTCTTGGTTCACCTGAGGGAAGGGTTTAGCTGTACACTATTATGACATTAAATTTTTCTCAAGATAAGCAAATAAATGCGGACGAATCGTATAAAAATATTCAGAAATAATTTTTTTGACATTTCAGTAGCCGCAGCAATTATTTTGACCTGTATACACTAACACATTAATTTCGTTTAATTTTGTGATATGTCCGAAGAAAATTATAAAAATTTAAAATTCTTGTAATTCATTGCATTGAGAAATGTCATTTTCCTACATTGTCATACTTTCATCAGACTATTATTACAATTTACAAGAAAAATGAGTGAGAATTTATTATTTTTTTTTGTTTAGAGCAGTTATGTTACGCATTGCTTTAAGATTTTATTTGTTGGTAATAATATTTATTTTACTTCGCATGATATTTGTTTGGAAACTACAGGCGTACTTGCTTCATTTTCGCCGCCAGTTCATGTCGCTCGGAAATTAGATATGCTGAAACTCCAATACTTACTGCATACTCGTAAAAACAGAAAAAAACCTCACGAGTTCACATGATAACACATCCGATTTCACACGCGTTCATATTTAAAGTTCTTATGAAAATAATCATAGTCTATATCAAGCACCATCGAGTACTCTAAGCTAATAAACCCACTAGAGGTTGAATGACCAAATAGGGTTCTATCTGAGAAAGTGTTAACAATTATATATACTCCCAGGACAGCAGCCAATGTGCATATATATATATTCCATTTACGGTATTATCACACATTTATAAACATTGCTTTGAAAAATCACCCCAGGTGTGAAATGTTCGCTTTTTTAAATAAACCACGAAACACAAAAAGTATTAGTACTATTATTAAAAACGATGAATTAAATTTTTGATTAAATGAAATTCCGACCTTTATTAAATATATAATTATAATATTTATATCTTAATCGATATGAATTATAAAAGTTACATTAGTGCGGTATTGAAGAGATTTGGGCAACTTTTAACGTCGAGGTCTAGAGAGCCGATCAGGATGAAGAGAGGTGAGTATGGAGCAGCTCCGGATTGAATGGGCGGGAGAAACGGGAGATCCCCGATAAAACACGCCGTCCAGCGGCGTCGTCCGGCACAATTCCCACATGTGAAATTCTGGGAGTGACCTAGCCGGGAATCGAACCCAGGTTGCATAAGAATAAGAGGGCAAGTAGTCTAACCTCTACACCACCGCGGTCCCAACCGGTGTTGGCAATGGCTAGTAAAAAATTACGCTAAATGTAATTTTGGTGCGCTATTTACGAGTATAAACTATTCTTGCCGAAATATGTACTAAGTACCACTGGTGGAAATTTATTTCATTGCTACTTATCAAAACTATTTTTTTTATTGTATGATCACGGCAAAACACGCTGCAGGAGTCCCTAGTTTCATCGTATTTTCTTGTTTTATTCAGGAATGAAAAAAACTGGTATAGGCGGAGCATTTAGATTATTGATGTTTTTGCTGAACTACGTTGTTTCGCATTTGTCAAGCTACTCGGCGCTTGTAGAAGGCGAGTGATAGTTACACATGATCTATTTTATTATATTTTATGATTGTTACATATTTAAAAATGGTGTATAAAGCCATGATACATAAATAAAAAGTGATGTTAATGTTTAAAGACGTATAAAAATATGTATTTAGAAGTCATAGTGGAACGGTTGTCTCTTGGAAGTTGGCAACATTGCCGACGCGACGTAGTGAATTGCTGGGTCAAGTGTTTACATTTCTTGGTTCGGAATGTATTTCCAGTTACTGAAAAAGTTTTTACGCCGTTTTTGTAATATGCCTAGAAAAGTAATGAAATTGTCATAAATTTGTGTTTTTATGACAAGCGTGAAATATTTAAATGTGCGTTGTTTCTGTTGGACGGAAGAAGTGACGAGATAATTAAATGGCGGTTCTTGGCCGAGTTCTGCAGCCCTTAAATTGACTCTGTGTGTGTGATGTAGAATATTGGACGTAAGTAGTAGAAAATTGTATGTTCGGGGCCAACAGGACCTAAGACCGGAGTACGAATCTGTTTGTGCTCTGTCATTCCACTCTCCTAGCAGTTATTTTTCACTCAAAAGTTCCCTTTTCCCTAAAAATGTCATATTACCCCTTAAAAGTTCCCTGTTTCCCTCAAAATCAAATATTTTTCGCTCAAAAACAAATATTTTCCTTAAAAATGTCCACCTTTCCCTTAAAATCTCCCTTTATCCTTTATAATTTCCAGTTATTTCCTCTGAAAAGGTAGAAGCCTCCTAATTAAAAAACAAGCCCGAAAAGCTCATTTCATTCCATTCGAGGGGCTTCTTCTTAAGGGCAAAGCAGTGGCAGCCATATTGGTTTTATAAGCATACGGCATGCCTTACACGAGACATGGAGACGGAGCCGACCAACCATCATGTTGTAACATCACCTGACCACCATATTGGATGTCAGTGACCTTGACCTTGGATCTTGACCCACCTTAGTGACCTTGAATGGCCTTGAAGCCAAAAAATCGCCCAAAATCCTTAAAACGTTTTAAAATCGTGGAAAACATTACATGGATGATTATATCTGGCATGTTCGATGCTTGCGACCTTGTCTCAAATGACCTTAAAAACAGAAACTCGAAAAAATTGTGAAAAATCTAATAAATTCATAAATGTCATAGAGCATATAACATTACTCACTACATCTACCATATTGGTTGTCGGTGACCTTGACCTTGTGACCTTCCGATCCTGAACCCAAAGAGTCATCAAAAGTCAAAAACATTTTCTAAATATTTATTTGAATAATTAAAAATATATAAAAATTATATAAAATTACAAAAATTTATAAAAACTGGTAAACAAATTATTTTTAACAATATTATTAGAAATTATTTTTAAAAAACATACATTTTCGGACATCCCTCACACCATCCAACAGGTGACTTACCCCTCTCCAATCAATCACATTGTATTAAAATTCTCCTCACCTGCCCCCTCACACTTGCTCATTCTGTCGAATTCACTCCACCCATCATATTGGTTTTTTTGTTTGTCATTTGTTTACATTTTCAACACATATGTAGCACTGATGATTCCGACCACCATGTTAGATCTGGGTGACCTTGACATCCTATCTGTGACCTTGTCCCCATGCCCATTACTTTGGATATCCTTGAAACAAAATATAATTCTAATTTTTTTATAAAATAAAAAATCCAAAATACATAAAAAAAAATTTAATGACTATTTTTTATCAATATCTCAATCAATCATGCAATCTTTCCCTCGATCAGCACATCAATCACCACCGCAATCAGCAATCCACACCAATCTACAAAACAATCCACACCAATACATCCCAATCCACATGCCAACCCACAAATCAATCCACATGCCAACCCACACATCAATCCACATGCCAACCCACACATCAATCCACATGCCAACCCACACACTAATCCACACCAAAACACTCCAATCCACACCAAACCACTCCAATCCACACCAAATCACTCCAGTCCACACCAAACCACTCCAATCCACACTAACCCACTCCAATCCACACCAAATCACTCCAAACCGCAGGTTAACCCACACCCCAATCCACACACCAATTTACACACCAATCCACACACCAGTCCACACACCTATCCGCAACAATAATTCGCAAACCTCCTCTGCAAACCACAGCAACCCATGCCAATCCTTCTATCAAAGTTCAATTTTAGAATAAATCCCAATACTTCGATCGGGCCTTCAATCAATCCTTCGGTTTGTCCCCCACGCATATGTATAGAAATTACATTCGTTCGACAAATGTCTCCAAATATGTACATTTCGCTAAATTAATCTTTTGTATGCAGTCCACTATCAATGCATTTTTATAATAAAGCCTTTTCTATAATTATAGACTTTAAAGTTGTAAGTTAAAAAAGAAAACGGCAAACACAAATAAAGAAAAACCAATAGTTTTATAATTTATTATTATTATTATAAAATTCAATCATTAGTAAACTGAAGGGTCGGGAATATATAGCATTATTTGATGAACTGCTTTTTTCTGAAATTATAATTACGAAATAATAATAATTTCAGAAGAAAGCAGTTCATCAAATAATGCTATATATTCCTGACCCTTCAGTTTACTAATGATTGAAGATATCTCGTTAATGTGCGTGAGATCCTCGCATTTTTTAAGGTCAATCAGAAATCTGAGTCTATCAACAAGTTCATTCGGGTCTTCGGGAAATAGGTAGCCAGTATTCTCGGTGTTTTCGGCCTTCTTCATGTCAATTGTTGCAGCAAATGTGTTGGAGGTGTGTGTCAGTGCATCGAGAAAATCGCCATCATCGTCTTCAGCACTATCACTGTCTTCATGTTCATTTTCATAATTGCTCTCTTCATGATCATCTTCACCTCCGGTTTTGCATTAAATTGGCTTTTATAAGCAGTTGTACACTCATCAGTTTTTAGAGCGAAAGATTGTTTATTTTGAAGTTCTTCGACTTCACGCGAAAGTCTTTCAAGTGTATATTCCACACGAACCGACTCCACTGCACTCATTCCATCTTTAGCATTAACTATCTCATCATAATCACCTGTCGAAGCGGTACCCATCGATGCAGCAAGAGGTATCGCCGGCAACACTTGCTGACTACCAGTAGACAATCCTTGCAGATCTCTATGTGTTCTTTCAATGTATCACCTTGCACAAACTGCATGGGACCAATGTCGTAATACTTCATAGCCCGAAAAGGACTCTTTGAAAAGGCGGTTCTCTCATGCCGACGAGAATTTTGACCACAGGTGATAACTCGATCGCAGAATCGGCACTGGCGACACCCAGTTAACGATGATGCAGGTCGCGGCTCCATGATCGTTCAGGTCAAATGCAGATCTTCGTATTAGCAATTTATCTTCGCGGTATGACGAGAGAGTGCTTTCATATCAATGTTCACCTCACGGTGTCAGAACGTCAACTTTCATTTTTAAATCTATAAATGTGGTTCTTTTTACAATAAAGAGCCTATCTTGCGCCCACCAAAGACCTTTCACCATAAAATTTCTATGTACTATAAATATGGGAGCACTTTGAGGAAATCCACATATTCATTCGCCCCATAAGTAAACATGCAGATAATTATGTAGACATAAATATAGAAATATAAAATTATTTAAATTTACTTTATCAATAATTGTGTATAGGTATATAAATATACAAATAATAAATTATTTTTAATTAATTTTATACATAATTATGTATATTTACATATGGTAATATAACATTATTTTTAATGTCTATATTTATGCATACATACAGGGGATGGACAAAATAATATGAACACCTGACATATACAAAATATTTATTTATTAATAAGGTGTTTGGCCACCATTTGCTTTTAAAACAGCTGCAATTCTTCGCAGAATAGATTCGTAGAGTGTCTGAATAGTTTCCAACGGAATGTTGTCCCATTCTTGTACCAAAACATCCACCAATTGCTTCAATGATGTTGGAGATGGAAATCTGCTCCTCATTCTCTGCTCTAAAACTCACCATAACGGTTCAATTATGTTGAGGTCTGGCGATTATTTGATGACATTCTTATGCTCCCCAAACCAAGATTGAACCTTTTTGGCTGTGTGTATGGGCGCATTATTATCTTGGAATATGGCAGTGTTTGGCAGCAATATGCTAGTCAAAGTAAGAACTTCATCATTGAGCATGTCGAGATATTCATTCGCAGTAAACCGGCCAGTGATGCGAATGAGAGGACCAGTTGAATACCACGATATAGCTGCCCAAATCATAATGGAACCTCCCCCATGCTTAACTGTAGGAAGCAGGCAGTCCGGATCGTAGGCTTCTTTTGGGGTTCTCCATACATAAACCCGGCCGTTTGTAGGAAACAATGTAAACGATGATTCACCGGACCATACCACATTCTTCCAATCATCAAGTGTCCAGGTTTTATGATCGTGGCACCACTTCTTTCGCAGCTTAGCGTTGGCTTCCGTTATAAAGGATTTCGCAATTGCCGCCCTTCCATGAATGTTAGCTTTGTGGAGCTCCCGCTGTACTGTTTTTGTCGAAACAGTATTACTTAAGTGAGTGTTGAGTTCTGCTGTCACTTTTGCCACGGTAGTTTTATGTTGTCTGGCCACAATTCATTTTAATGTTCGTCGGTCTCTGTCAGTTAACTTTGGGTTTCGCCCACTATTCCTCTTCGCCATAACTCATTTAAATTCATTGCAGGTGCTGCAAAATAAATGCCTCAGATTGGCTGCAGATGCACCCAGGTATGTCCCTGTTAGATGCTTGCACGCCGAATTAAAAATAGACAAGCTGGACGAAGTAATTCGCAAGCAGACCGATTCTTTCTACAGATCAACAGAGGAAAATTCAAATCCTCTTATAACTGCCCTTGGGGATTATTATATCGATTTGATACAGCGCTACAAGCGACCAAAATCGCTTCTAGCGCACAGGCCCCCTTAGTCCTGTGTGTAACACACTGCCAGGCCAATTATGTTGCCTCTGCGTGGCTCTTAAGAATATATATTAATATGTTTACAACTTTGTGTAGTGATAAGTAGGATAAAGGCTCAGACTACATTATCTGCAGCCTATTTAATTTTTGTTTTATGTTAGGAATAGTGCAGTCATCAATAATTACTAATTCAACCTAAACTTTCTTTGATTTTCATAGTCATGCAGGGCGCTCTGCCCAGGCTGGCTATGTGGGAATTCGTGACAGGTGGAAAATAGCCCCAACCACCACTCGTCTTCCAGGTCAAGGACACACATGCCAGTCGAGGTAGGGGTCGGGGGGCTTTTAAATTCCTCTACAAATTTCTCTAGAAATCCTCCTCTCGATAAATATTTCTGTTCTGGTCAATACATAGTCTTCTGAAGTTAATTCATTAGGTATAGGGGTGAGGACAGTCCACATTTAGATTGTTAGTTTTAAGTTACCACTTAATGTCCCCTGCCCAGGCTGGTTATGTGGGAACTCGTGGAAGGTGGGAAATAGCCTCACCCACCACTCGTTTTCCAGGTCAGGGACACACATGCCAGTCATGGTAGGGGTCAGGGGCTACCTAGTATTAATATTAAATAGTTATTGGAATAATTAATAATTTAGTTTTTAGGAGTAGGAATATAAATGTCCTCGTGGATTACTTTAGTATTAGGTTCTTAGATTAACCATCATTTCTTTCAGGCAACTACCATCTTGTCGTGGATTAGTAAAAGTCAGCTTGTGTCAGCTCTGCTGGCACTCCTGACAACCAATTCTGTTTTCTTTTAAGTTTTCAGGATCCACAGGTGTTTCAGGGGGNCTCCCTCCACCAGAGTGATGCGGAACATCACTCTGGTTAAACCAGCGCAAATTAAGAAAAGATCCTAGCCACCTCTCTACTAGTTTCTCCTCTCCCAATAATAAAGAGCATGGTACCCCCCTATCTTTCTCCTGTAGCATTTTCTCATAATGCATGTAACAATTTTTAATTCTTTCCTGTCGAAAGGGTTTTTACGGTGTCTGTGCCGGTTTTTCCCTTTCTCTTCTAGATGTAGTTAGTTAACTTTAAGTACATTAGGGAGGTTTTTCATGGCCAAACTCGGCCATGGGAAACCCAATCCCTCTTTGGAGCGATGCACGTCTCCTTGCATGTTTTTCCTTCCCTTGTAAGCGTAAGGGGGTAGCCTGAGACGCAATAATCCCCTTCCTACCGCGGACTAATACATAACACTTCGTTTTAGAGTAGGTTAGGAAAAAAAAACCCTCTTCGCCGATGATGTTTTACCATGTTTTGTGTATGCTGTCATTACCGTGGATACAGTCACTCGTGAAACGTTCAGCCATTCAGCTGTTTTCGTCACAGACGCTTCCGCTAAACGAGCACCAACGATTCGCCCTCTTTCGAAGTCTGAGAGATCACACATTTCACCGATCGTTTGTTTTAACCGTCGCATAACAAAGCGTATAATACAATGTAATATAACCTAAAAGACTTGGCACGTAAACTGTGCAATACATACGTGTCGCATTATTTACACGGAAGCAGTGTTGCCAACATGCAACAAAATGTACCATATCACATGGTGTTCATATTATTTTGTCCATCCCCTGTATGTCTACATGCATAGTTAAATAACATATTATTATGGAAGTATCTGCGAGTTTCCGACTTGATAATACGGAATCTTGCCTTCATCCCACTCCAGCCCGTGGCAGTACTTGGTCATCCAGTAGTAGGTCTTATTGCTATTCTCGTCCAACAGTTTCCACGAATAAGATGGTCTAAATGAGAGTGTGTGTGTGTTTTGCCATCGTCGTCATAAGACACTACCTCATTGAGCACGTAGCCGCTCTGGCTCTGGAAGCCATGCAGATTACAGTACAGCCTGTTGCTGTCTAGGGTCGAAGTCAAGTAAACAAATATACCTTATCGCCCATCGTATTATATCCTTTGTGGCATTAAGAAAATATCATGACATCTTTGTCTCGACATTTGTACGATGCGAGTCTGTCGTGAAGTATCAGGCAGAAAGCATACATCTGTGGAGGAATATTTTCATGCGTAGTGAATTCTATCCTGCAGTCGATTTCATTGGAAGTAATATGCTCATCCTATTTACTCACATCGAACACCATGAGCGGGGCCAAATTCTTGAAGGCGTCCGGGTTCAGTATCGGGGATTGGGTGTGTCCATATTATGCATTTTTTGATGAGCATACATTTTATATGCCAAAAGGTACTGTCCATTCTCAAAGTTCATGTCTATGTACAGACAGCTTTCACAATTGAAATATATTTTCACATTTTCTATATGACATGTGTCGAAATGCGAACGGCTCACTCTCACATTGTGCTGTCTTGTGGCCTAAATCATAACTGTGATGAACCTTGGTGTATCTATAGCAAAGCTGTACTCCACCATTCAGTTGACGCGCTTGCTTGCAGCCAGTCCGGGGTATGTTTTTGCCATCTTCCATATTCTTCTGCATCTCGATACGTTCTGTAGTACTCAGCTGAACANACGTTCTGTAGTACTCAGGTGAACATGAGTGAGCATCCATTCGATAGTCTGTAGCTTAAGTTCCCCTGTCTCCAGGTTTTCTCCCGTACCCACGATGGCATCCGCGTGAATTTTTGTGGGCGAGAAACTGTTATCAAGGTTTTTTTTGGCCAATAATTTTCCGATACTCAACATGTGTGAGCAGGGCCGTTCTCGGGGTGTTGCCAATCCCTTAATCGAACCTATAGATTCTAAAGAACGATACTTGGCCATTTGAATTAGAGCTCTGTATATAGAGAGTATGGTCATTTAACCAGTAACGGCCATCTTGTCCCATCGAGACTCGCGGAGCGCACCGCTAGCAATGAAAGAGCGAACGCAACTTGTCAATCAACTCCCGCGTTCTCGAATGTAATTTTTTAAAAATATCAAAATTTCTCTACTAGTCCGACGCATCTTGGGCATTCTTATGGAAATCTAATATTACGTCCGTGTGTTACAGCTGACATGTAAAAAAATTAAGATCACACAACTAATTGTTACCGAAAAACCTGCTGGAACATGGCATGTTAAAAACTACCCAAAAATCGTGAGTTTCACAAAAAATTTTATATTTACACTACTGAATCCTAATGAAAATATTTAATTTTAATGTTCTGCAAACAAATATTTTGTAATTTAAATACTTTTTACGAGGCACGGTGAAATGTTTTACATGTCACGCCGGTTTATGACTACCCATCGCCACTACCGAAAAATGCAGTTTTTACGGACGCATACTCAGCTATTCCCTGGCAGAGATACGAAAATACGAAAAGTGTGTTATTTTGTGAAATTAATGTTTTTGCAATTATTGAAAAGAAATGATAATAGATGAACCAATTTAAATGTTTTAACTGTGTCGTTTTAATCTATAGTAAAGTTTTACCGTAATACTGTTGAATATCTATTTTAATTGCAACAGAAGTTCACAATAAGTATTTTTATGATACTGTATGAAGGCATTAGGCCTGGATGAAATGCAAAGCTGTCAGTTAGCAACAAATAAGACAACTATAAACTGCCACAGTTTTGTATGTAACATGACGTGATGTAAAAATAAATCGGCGANATTCAGTTGACGCGCTTGCTTGCAGCCAGTCCGGGGTATGTTTTTGCCATCTTCCATATTCTTCTGCATCTCGATGCGTTCTGTAGTACTCAGCTGAACATGAGTGAGCATCCATTCGATAGTCTGCAGCTTAAGTTCCCCTGTCTCCAGGTTTTCTCCCGTACCCACGATGGCATCCGCGTGAATTTTTGTGGGCGAGAAACGGTTATCAAGGTTTTTTTTGGCCAATAATTTTCCGACACTCAACATGTGTGAGCAGGGCCGTTCTCGGGGTGTTGCCAATCCCTTAATCGAACCTATAGATTCTAAAGAACGATACTTGGCCATTTGAATTAGAGTTCTGTATATAGAGAGTGTGGTCATTTAACCAGTCACGGTCATCTTGTCCCCATCGAGACTCGCGGAGCGCACCGCTAGCAATGAAAGAGCGAACGCAACTTGTCAATCAACTCCCGCGTTCTCGAATGTAATTTTTTAAAAATATCAAAATTTCTCTACTAGTCCGACGCATCTTGGGCATTCTTATGGAAATCTAATATTACATCCGTGTGTTACAGCTGACATGTAAAAAAATTAAGATCACACAACTAATTGTTACCGAAAAACCTGCTGGAACATGGCATGTTAAAAACTACCCAAAAATCGTGAGTTTCACAAAAAATTTTATATTTACACTACTGAATCCTAATGAAAATATTTAATTTTAATGTTCTGCAAACAAATATTTTGTAATTTAAATACTTTTTACGAGGCACGGTGAAATGTTTTACATGTCACGCCGGTTTATGACTACCCATCGCCACTACCGAAAAATGCAGTTTTTACGGACGCATACTCAGCTATTCCCTGGCAGAGATACGAAAATACGAAAAGTGTGTTATTTTGTGAAATTAATGTTTTTGCAATTATTGAAAAGAAATAATAATAGATGAACCAATTTAAATGTTTTAACTGTGTCGTTTTAATCTATAGTAAAGTTTTACCGTAATACTGTTGAATATCTATTTTAATTGCAACAGAAGTTCACAATAAGTATTTTTCTGATACTGTATGAAGGCATTAGGCCTGGATGAAATGCAAAGCTGTCAATTAGCAACAAATAAGACAACTATAAACTGCCACAGTTTTGTATGTAACATGACGTGATGTAAAAATAAATCGGCGANTTAGCAACAAATAAGACAACTATAAACTGCCACAGTTTTGTATGTAACATGACGTGATGTAAAAATAAATCGGCGACGGTTAAATATAGAGCAAAAATGAAAGCTCTCAGATGAAACATCAAAGAAATGCTGTTTTTATTCTGCATAGTATACACAATCATTTTCATTTTACGTAAGTAACAGGCCACTTCTCATGGTATAAGCATTATATCCCCCAGAATTCTGTATAAAAATATCATGATATATTATATTTTTTTTTAATACGATTACTTTTATAAACATTCTTTTTTTTTTGGCTACTGCTGCATACAAGCCGTTAATATATTATGCTGATATGCTAAACACATTTTTGATAGAAAAATAACGTATAAGTTAAAATAAAATAAAAACTCATGCACACTGATATAAAATATGCACTAGTCGCTTAAAAAAATTAATGGGTGATTCTGTTAATTTACTCAATGAAGGGCAGCACTATTTCTTGATGTCCAATATTTTATTCCAATTTTTGTAGCCAATTTGCTTTTCTTTCGCCATTTATTTCGTCTGAAGGTAACCACTGAAATGGTTCAGCCTTTTCAACATCGGGTATAACACCCATAATAACAACAACTCAGCATATTTATCAATTTCGAAGCGGAATACGTGTGTTTCCCATTACAACTGCAGTATACAGCGTGGCTCAGTTGGGGACAAGATGGCGTCGCGCAACGTCTCAACCAATCACCGCGCGCTATTAGCGGCATCAGCTCGGACAATCAATCGCCATACTCTCATATATACAGAGCTCTAATTTGAACTAGTTAATTGTCTAATGCGGGCACCTAGCGGCAGATTCCGGAACTAGTGCCCCGCCGCCGTTGGTCAGAGGAGCGAAGTGAGATTGCCCCAGGCGATTTCGGATGCAATTATGTCTCATGTGTTGCAGTATGCCAGGCGTCAGAACTGGGCAAAAGTTTTTGGTCACAAACAAAATGGCAGTTTCTCATCCACCATATTCACCAGACCTGATGTCCTGCGACTCCTTTTGTTCCCATGAATGAAAATAAACCTAAACAAGTGACGTTTTCGGGACATGGAATAGGCGAAATAAATATCTCTGGAAGCACTGAATAGTATTAATTCTGACGGATTTAAAAACTGTTCTCAACAGTGGCAAAAACGTTGCGACAAGTGTATTACATCTGACGGACACTAATTTGTACGCCATTAAATTTAAAAAATGGTCTGTTACATACCTAATGATTAATAAAATTATTGTCGTTATTTTTGGTTTCTCCACCGTACATTATTTTGACATGATTTTATTCTACTTAGTTGAATTTATAAGTGTAAAAACCACTCTCTGAACCACTAAGTAATTGAAAAAATTATTTTAAAAATTTAGTGTTGCCAAAAGTATTGTAATCAGTCAAAATTAATATGCCACACATCACGTTTAGTAATGCGATTACTATTTTATACATTTCCGTACATTTTATTAGTTGGGACATGTCTAATGGGAATTGTAAGAACGGAGGTGAGAGAGTTAGGCAGCTTTTAATATCGAGGTGTGGAGAGCCGATGAGTGTGAAGCGAGGTGAGTATGGAGCAGAGCCGGAATGCAAGGGTGCGGGAAACGAGAGATCCCTGAGCATCGTCTCCCACGTGTGAATATCCGGGAGTGACCCCGCCGGGAATCAAACCTGGTTCTCCTAGGTGGGAGGCGAGTAGTCTGACCACTACAGCGCCGGAGCCTTGGGAAAGTAAAAAAAAATATTTCTTAAATTTAAAAGGATAAACTTTGTGTGCTGTAAAAATTTCACATTAAAGGAAGCAGGCGCAACTTATGCATTCAAGATAAAGCTGACGTAAAAAAAAATCTGTCATAAAAGCCGCCTCTTGACTACAGATATTTTGCATGTTCAAAACAAGTAAGCTCAAGTATTCACAAACAAAATCCAAGCAATATATACACAATCAATGTCTTAGTGTAACTGGCAAATGTTTTAGAATATCTGTTTATAATCCAGTGNATCCAAGCAATATATACACAATCAATGTCTTAGTGTAACTGGCAAATGTTTTAGAATATCTGTTTATAATCCAGTTTTATGTATTTCTTTACATGTACTCGCAACTAAAATGGAATAAATAAGGGGTTACAGGTGCTACACTGGTAAAAAACTAATTGGGCACCTCTACTGAAGGGCTAGGAACTATGAATGAACACTGACCTACGTGGAATCTTCTTAATGTAAGCTCCACGCTTGCTCTTNTACTGAAGGGCTAGGAACTATGAATGAACACTGACCTACGTGGAATCTTCTTAATGTAAGCTCCACGCTTGCTCTTCTCCAAGATTTTTTATAAGCTGCCCTTCCTCATGTTAGTACGATGATTCCATTTTCTACTTCTGGGCGCAATTATTTCGATAATTGGTCAATATCAGCTAAATTCTTCTACTTTCTCACTCCTTAGCTTTTTTGCCAGCAAACTCTCACTCCCGCAATTTATTACTGTTGCTGGATAAGATCTATTTCTCTACTGGTTTCCTGAAATAGGGATTTACAACCACGGTAAGGAAACTGCTTCCAGTGCAGTAAGTCGGGATCATTTCCACGACCACTTGAACGTGAAGGGGCTGTGGTTATGTAGTGGTTAGAGTACTCACCTCCCACTTAGGCGAACCGGGCTCGATTTCCGGTGGGGTCGCTTCCAGATTTTCACATATGGGAATCATGCCGGACGATGCCGCTGGTCAGCGATTTTTCTCGGGGATCTCCAGTTTCCCCAGCCCTTTATTTCCATACTCATCTCGCTGGACCCTCATCGCCTCTCAAGACCTCGATGTAATAAGCCGCTGAAATCTCTTCAGTTGCTCACCCGGACGTGAAACATGTGCGTCGGAAAGCGGTAGGCAAGTGGAGCATTTACCTCTCCTATCTCAGTGAGGCGTCAAAAAAGACTTCAGGTTGTATAACTGCATATTTTCATACTTCATATTTATTGACTAGAGCAGTGTTATAAAATATTTTTATATACATTTATTTTTGCGTGAAATGCGTTGACATGAAGAAACATATGTTTGTAAACCATAAAATAATTATTTTAAAAAAATTGGGAAGGTACACTTCATCCAGCACCAAGAGCGTCAAATTCTGAACATGACCTTGATCACCCCCNGACCTGACTGGGAAAGATTCCGACCACCCTGCTGCGCACAACCGGACACACACGGTATGCAGCAAGGGTAATGGAGGATGGACGCGTGCTGTCAGGACTCAGCCCCAGTTACACGAGCGGTGTTTGTTTCCTTGAGTAATCGTGTTAGGCGACGTACTTCAACCCAGTCAGGCGTGTTCCTCGTCTCGATGGGGATCCAATACCACTCCGAGAACCACGCAGTTAACGGACAGCAACTCACTGCTCCGTTTACTAAGTGCCGCATCCTCGGGAACGCGCAACCGGGCCCTTGTTTAGGAGCAGGTCCCGGCTCCGAAGTGCTCGTGGGTCCGGTTGGCAAGAGAATTGTCCAGAATGGTTCTAAGATAGGAAAATATGATATAAACACGCCGTTTGCTTTTCCCGCACATTTCAGTTATAATTTTAAATAAAGAATAATTGTCAGAAATGTAGTGCTGGCACAGAAATATGTTAAGAATATGTTCCCGGGCGTAGGTAACGTCTGTTAATTTATTATAGGTTCTTCGCGGTTAACTGAGCACTTTTGAAATCAACCTTTGAAATATCACTGCTTCTACATGCATGTACTTTAACGGGCACGCAGACAGGCATGCGCTCAGTAAAGTTGGTAACGACGAAGGGAAAGTAGTCCCATATGTTGACGTTAAATCAAATGTGTTCGGATACATTTGTGAATATCAAAATTATTTCTTTTGTAATCTGTTTTAAATGCATACAAGTTTAAGAATAAGCGAATTTGTAAATATTTTCTTTCATAATAATTTGACAGTTCCACTGGACCCACGCATGGATAAAGTTACAAGGTCCATGGCAATGTCAATTTTACATACGGTGGAAGAATATACAATGTACAAACAAATAGATATCGAGCAGGACTGGCTCTCAAGACCTCGCTGTTAAGAGCCACCCAAATATCTCAACTCAACATAAGTAGGGCTTTCAAAAGTGCTCAGTTTCCCTTTAACAGCCTATAACAAGGAAAGATTATCGTAGATAATGTTCGGTGTTACTACTATATCACTTAAGATGAAGGAAAATAAAATAACAATTTTTTAAATGTGTTTTGAGGACAGCACATNGGTGTTACTACTATATCACTTAAGATGAAGGAAAATAAAATAACAATTTTTTAAATGTGTTTTGAGGACAGCACATCTTCGCCTTAATTAAAACTCCGAAGGCTGATGCCTGTAGACGTACTAGGCGGTCGGCACGCCCCATCTCCTCACGTGTTCATGGTGCAGTGCCTCGGCGACTAAGACGCAGCCTTCCGCTCTTCCTGCCTTAATTTCGNTATCAATTATTGAAGCTATTTAAAAGAAACGTCTTCTCCTTAATTAAAACTCCGAAGGCTGATGCCTGTAGACGTACTAGGCGGTCGGCACACCCCATCTCCTCACGTGTTCATGGTGCAGTGCCTCGGCGACTAAGACGCAGCCTTCCGCTCTTCCTGCCTTAATTTCGGGCGCGTGTTGACTTACAAACGGCCACGCCTTCCAACCGTTGGAGGGGATTCCTTGTGTGGTTGTGTAGCCGCTCACGGCTCGTGACCCAATTACCGGCGATATGTTTGAGAATACCATCAGGCTAGCAAGGCCTGATTGCGAGAACATAACAATGTGATATGAAACAAGCTGAGAAGGAGAAGCGACACGTTGCAGAGGCGTGGATACAGGAGTACTACGAGAAGACCCACCAGCAACGTAAGTCCGAAATATGGTGTCCGCTTAGGATCGAGCAGGGATCTATGTCACGGGAAGCTAGACGTTCTACCCGCAAAAAACAGAGAGGGTCGTTTTAAGATGAACACATCTACTTCGTTTCATGTTCATTTGCCTACATCTTCGTAGTTGAGGTTACAGAAATAAACAAAATTTCCCAACGTTTACTTGTATAATGATAAATATCACGATCACGGTTAGAGATGTTACAATAATAACGAAAGAAAAATAAAAATTATTATTATGATATATTCTGTGCCATATTATTCCAGGTTCTTAAACACCGAATGCGTAAATTAAGTTCCTGCTAAATTAAAGTAAAAGGAAGATGGCAGAGTCGTATCCACCTTCAGTGGAAGGTGATCTGCGTTAAACGGAGACATGCTGGAAAGAGCAGACGTAGGAGGAGCGAGTGTTGCCAACAGCTGCCTGCTCGATGGAGGTCAAAAGAACCCTATCGCAAGATTGGGAGATGAGATACGAGACTTGGTTTGGTTCTCAACATTAGCAGTGCTGCTGACAAGTTCCCTGGGAGTTGAAGATTACAGCCTTTTTGGAGCAGTTACGGATAATAGATAAAGGAAAATTTATTTACTTTTTTTTTTTTTTGTGAAATCCCAGTTGAAAAAAAATTAAGGAGCTTTCGTAAAATCAATCTCACTATGTGTGGTTCCTGTACTGATGGATGTGTACTTGACAACTACCGAGCTAGTTTAGTGAAGCAGTAGCAGTCCTGCCTCCCATTGGAAAGTCAGTGGGTCGAATCAAAACGGTTGTATTTCAGTGGTCCTAACAAGGTTTTAAATGTGGTTTTCTAAGCCCGTTCCTCCCATATCAATGCTTGTTTAGTTCATTGATTTTGAGCTTAACAAGTCTTTACCCATAGGCACACGATTCTCATGAGCCTCGTTACCTAAAAGAAAATTAGAAAGCGAAAATGTGCCGTACACTTTATGAAACATCTTGTTTTCTTGGTAGTTTTAGTTTAGAATAGTCCCATTAAGCGCCAGCCCTTGACCTTTAGTTAGACGTCTTGAAACGCCCAGTTTGAGAAATAAACTTCAGCTCGTCATGTGCAAGCTGTGATCACCGTTATGTTTTAATGGAGTAAGTCTGCACATACGTAACAACGAACATTTCTTGGGGTCAGAAGTTCCTCGCGACATAACGAGTGTTGTAATAAGTATTTGTTATAACATTTAAAATAAATATATACATAATTTTAAAACGTTTTATAAAAAATTTGATACTGCAAAAGTTTTGGGTTTAAATAAACAAGTTCCCTTTAAAAAATATTCATCTAACACACATATAAAGATCCGTCATATCTCTGTTTGGGAGTATTTCAGAATTTAATTTTTTTCAGTATAAATTAATTTAATGCGGAAAGGAAATAAAATTTTTCTTTGCGTTACTAAGTGATTACTGGATTTTCAAGTCAGCGAAATGAAACAAGAATATGTTCGGGTCTGTAAGGTCGTGACTGTACTACGGCGTGGTTTAAGAGGGGAATTATGCTGCACGACATGCATCGGCGCCCTACAGAATCCACTTTCGTGTCACGTTCATCTACTGTGCCCTTGTTTCACCGTCTGGAAACAACTGGTGTCATCGTGAGTATTCATGGGTAGCAGTTCTACAGTTATTTCAAGAACGTCTTTCAATTTCGAATAGTTGTGAACTTATTCACAGCGACAGTCAAGCGTCCACGTATTTCACGCAAAAATTAATTTATATANGACAGTCAAGCGTCCACGTATTTCACGCAAAAATTAATTTATATAAAAATAATGTATAACACTGATCAGTGAACTCAACCTCTAATCAATAAATATGAAGTATGGAAGTATGCAGGTATACCACCTGAAGTCTTTTTTCACGCCTCAGTGAGATAGGAGAGGTAAATGCCTATCGCTTTCCGACGCACATGGTTCACGTTCGGGTGAGCTAGTGAAGAGATTTGAGCAGCTCACAACATCGAGGTCTTGAGAGCCAATGAAGGTCAAGCGAGATGAGTATGGAAACAAAGGGCTGGGGAAACGGGAGATCCCCGAGAAAATCGCCGACCAGCGGCTTCGTCCGGCACGATTCCCATATGCGAAAATCTGGAAGCGACCCCGCCGGGAATCGAGACCGGTTCGAGAGGTCGTGGAAAAGATCCTGACTTACTGCGCTGGAAGCACTTTCCTTAACGTAGTTGTAAATCCCTATCTCAGGAAACCAGTAGAGAAATAGAACTTATCCAGCAACAGTAATAAATTACGGTATTGAATTTGCTAGTAAAAAAAGCTAAGGATTGATAATATCTCCGGACACCGCGACTCTTGATGAATTAGTCGGAATGTGATAAATGTGTAAGCTTTATGCAGTTGTTGATTTCAATAAAGGAACATGAAATGTTTAAACTGATATGAGCTGATTAATCTTCATAAAGCATGTCTGAAATGTATATAAAACACTAATATACAACAGTTAACTCTCCTGTTTTTTCCACGGTGTTAATTTATTTACCACAAAATTGTGATGGTATCCCAGCTATCACAGAGCCCCTACACTAATGAATACCAGCACCATATGCTGTTGCTACTATGTGAACTACCTGGATGATCATTGCCATTGTGGACGAGGCTTACCTTGGCGTGAGCACCCCGTCAAACTGTTGGTCTGCCCTGCCAAGGTGTCCTACAGGCAGGCTGTAGTCACACTGCCGCGGCCGCCCAATGCTGGGCTTGTTCGTCGCTCCGCTCCCCTCTCTGCCTCACCCAAGTGACTCCAGGGCTACTGGCGGCGCGAGCAGCTTGTGACGTCACCATGGGCGCTCTATGCAACGTGGACGTCATAAAAACTTTCAGAACGGGGCGAAGAAGAAATAAAATGCTGATGGTCACCTGTTTGAAGAACAGAGACATTGAGGAGGAGATTGACAGAGGGACTTGGATCAGTATGGAACTCTGTTCCTTTGAGGGGGCGGGGAAAGGCTTCTAATATGCGTTCATAAAAGTANAGGGACTTGGATCAGTATGGAACTCTGTTCCTTTGAGGGGGCGGGGAAAGGCTTCTAATATGCGTTCATAAAAGTTAAGTTTTGCCCTACGAGGTTTCGTAATATCATTTCAAATATGTAATTGGTGAGGGGGATTGTGTTATTCTTATTTCTGTAATTCAATAGGTTATATGATTTATTTTTGTATTTAACTTTGAAAGNGTGAGGGGGATTGTGTTATTCTTATTTCTGTAATTCAATAGGTTATATGATTTATTTTTGTATTTAACTTTGAAAGCAAATTTTGTATTTACTTCATGACCATTGGTGGTCTGTTTGTACCTGTTATCAGGAATTTTTTCAAATATAATTTATAAAAAGCTTTCCTTCTCTCTCACTTGCTAAACCCAAATTAACAAACTCTTTGAACAAAAATACATGAAGTTATCTATTTTGTGTTTGAAAATAAATTCCAGCTGGTGTAAGCTAGAGACTTAATCACTATATGCATGTGTCGGCAAGCTACCGCCACATGTAGACAAAAAACTGCACCACTCTGCTTCCGTCAGTGTGGACAGTTAAAAGGGGNCACCACTCTGCTTCCGTCAGTGTGGACAGTTAAAAGGGGTGTGTCAACTTAAACTTTTGATTTTGCTGTTAACATCTTGGGTTTACCACAGCGCTGAAGTGTTTGAAAATTTATGTGCTCAAACTCATTCCAGCATGACTTCTGCAGCAGTTCGTACAGTCTGGATTAAAAAAGGGAAATTAATCACTTAAAGCCACTTTAAAAGATGGTGGAGTAGTTTTCAAAGTTGAGGACAACATTGACGTGCTGATGCGAGAATTGGTGCGGAAAGGCGGATCTGCTGGTGCCACTGAAAGTTAGTTCATGACAGTTTTCAAGTATCTGAAATATCTTCGTAGCTGTATTGGAGATGGGCTTAGTGTAGAACGCAGTTTGAACTTATGTGTGGTAGTGACTCTACTCGTTTAGATGGCTAAAGCCATTTCACTTAATATCTATGAAGCGTATATTTTGTGTGACGCGGTGTTGTTCAAAGTTCCATAATCGTTGCAATGTGTTACAGTTTCGTGAATTTTGTATGACTATTTTGAGTAAGACAGGTACTCTGGTAGCTATTGGACGTTACCGAATGAAAATATTAGATAGATTTCAACGACAGCGGTGAATCTACGCAAGGTTTTGCGAGTGAGACGATTATATGGTTTTTCATGCGATGAATCCAATTTGGTATAAATCATGTTTTTTAATCTATTACCAAAGAATAGCAGGTTTTTTGAGTTTGTAAAAAAACCACAAATTTTACAGGACTTGCTAAAACTAGTTATTCAAGTAGATTTAACTGTAGAAGATTGTAGTCGAAAAGGTAATAATGATGTTAAAACTAGACAGCAATGTCAAATTTGTTTTCGGTCGAATCATGCCACCAAAAAGTGTTTCTACAGAAAGGGAGAAGGAAATTCCGTACAGGAAAGTGACGCAGAAGAGGTAGTAAATTCGGGAAAAGAGGTACCGCCGGCAAATGGGGAACAGTTGGATGGTAGGAAGGAGAAAGAAAACAAAAGTTTAGATTCTCAAAAACCAGAAAAACCGTAATCTTTTTCAGATGCGGAAATCCTGGGCATTTTCAGTTAAGGTGTCCGTTGCGAGAAAAATCCAATGGCACTAATTTGAATAGTAAAATTGGTTTGCTGTTTGTTCTGCTGACAATTGGTAATCTGCAAATATCAGCGTTAGTTGACTCTGGTGCATCTGCGTCCCTTATGAAACAGGAAATGTGTAGGAAAGTTACGCGTGACACGCCAATCGGCACCAACAACTGAAAATGGCAGAGTCAGTAGTATTTTCGTTAGCAGAGAGAGGTTTGATGTTTTATGCTCTTGCTGTAATTATAATTAAAATTGAGCATTTTTCAAGGAAAGTACAGCTAAGAGTGTTTGAAAATTTGTTGCATGAGGTAATATTGGATATAGATTTCCAAGGCAGTACAAACGCATGTATCGATGTGGCGAGTAAAGTGTTAAAATTTAGTATTTGGTCTTAAACCATAGTTGCTTTGCGAAATAAGCCATCAAGGTGTCGCAAAACTCAGTTCTTACAGCACACTGAGACGGTAGCCAAACAACTGGAAAAACTGAAAACAGAGTTCATCGACGTGATTGCGTGTAAATTAGGGCATTGCAAAGAGGTTCCTATGGTGTTAAAATAAAAATATGGAGAGCCTGTAGTGTCCATGCCATACCGTGCGACAGCGCCGAAAATATAAATTTTTAAACAGTTGGTGAATTAGTTGCAAAAACAGGGAATTGTTAAGGATTCCACTAGCACGTGCGTCAGCCCTACCTTTTTATTACCAAAAAACACCGGGTCAGTATCGTTTGATATGCGAATATAGAAAGGTTAATCATAAATTTTACGTGGAATAATATCTGGCTCCTGTCATTGAAACAGTTTTTCAACATCTGCAGAAAGCTAAATATTTCGCAATTTTTGGACCTAAATTCCGCTTTCTTACAATGCGAATTACATCCTTATTCTAGAGCACCATTAGCATTTTGTACACAATTGGGTTTGTACCAGTGGACGCGTTTTCCCATGGGCGTTAATTCTGGCCCACAAACCATGTCAATAGTGTTAAATCACGTCTTAGGAAGGTATATTTTTTAGTTTGTCTTTACGTATATCGACTACGTATGTATCTATAGTAACACGGTAGAAGAACACCTTAAACACCTACGGATACTTTTAGACGTCTTCAGAAATATTGGCCAAATGGTAAATCCCGAGGAAATCAGTTGGGCATAACAGCACGTACGGTACCTGGGTTTTATTATTTCAGATGGAAATTTACGTACTGACACCGAAAAAATTAAAGCAATTATAAATTTTCTCCAGTCAAAAATTCTGCGAGGCACAAGAAGATTTATAGGAACGGATGCATTCTACAGTAAATTTATTCCAAATTTTTCAAAACTTACAAAACCTTTAAATTTATTAAAAAAGAAAAATGTAGATTTTGTATGGAATTTATAGCCGTGAGACGAGATAGGTGCAGCCGAAATGGGAGGCAAAACCGACATGAGAGGAGTCAGTCGGGTGATGGGAACAGTGCCGAGAATATGAGTAAATTCCCGGAAACAAGTGGCAGCCCCATACCGAAAGGCGCCATTCCCCGTGAAGACATAGTCGTGCGCCAGATGGCGACAAGGCAAGCAGTTAGTAAGTCAATAGTGACGTCACCAGGGAGAGAACCCAGGAACAGCCGAATCTTCATGTGTAAATTCCCGAGACAAACCCAGTAAAAGTGTCGAGAACTTATGAGTTCATTTCCGAAAACATAGTGGCAGTTTCCGAGGTGGGGAAGTCAGAAATGCGAGCTGCAGACAAGGAGACACACTCTCCTACAAGGAACGACCAGCCAAGGTCGCAGACACACTCAAAGTTCCCAGGAAACCATCCCAGACTTCCGAGAGAGTCAGTCAAAGCCGAAGGAAGAAGTCAGCTGAGTACAACACGCCAACGAGAGCCAATCCGAGGGCCTGAAATAGGGCCACCCAACTGACCAGGCCTCACTACCAACGAAGACAACACACCAAAAGCTGCAGTCACAGATAAGTAAAGAAACGTCTCTCTTCAACGACCTTCCCCGACGCATAGTTTTCAGCCCACCAGCCCTTCAGGCCCACGACTGGTAGGTGGGCTCAGTCTCGCCGGTGTGTGTAAATACCTACGTGACCTTCAGACCAATAAATTACTGGTGTGTTAAATAATGGAGAATACGAGTACTTGTTTACCCCTAACGCAACAACCACAGGTGCCCTTAGTTTGTACCAAAAAAAATTAACTATGTAACCTACTAGCCACCAGCCTGTATAACTCAGGTGGCCTAGTAGAGTCAAAGTTACAGAAAGGACGGAAGATAAATAATTCCTAATGACGACTTCTTCTAAAAAGGAAATTAACAATGCCAGTAACATCACGCCACAGTTTTGCGCGCTGCAATAAGAACCGTCTACACAGCCATGTTTATAATTAAGTATTGCTAACAACCGTGCAGCAGAAGATAAGAAATTTTGGGCGAATACCTGGGGTCAAGCATAATGAAATGACATCCCTACCGGCTGGTGCAACGAAGTGTCGTCGTTCTCTTTGACAGTCAGAGGATGAGATTATACAGTTGTGTATAAATGAATACCCCAAATTTGAAGGTCTATTATATCAAAACTAAAAAACCTACAACCTTTGTTGACCAATCAAATGAACTGTGAAACTGTGAAGTCTGTTTACCATACATTCAGAAATGTTCAATATGATCACCACGAACGGCCCGAACGACATTTACGCAATAATCAAACTCGTTCCACACTCTTGTCAGCATGTACAGTGTTACGGTTTGGATGGCGTCCGTAATTCCCGTTTTGAGGTCATCAATGTTAACCGGGAATGGTGAACGAAAATCTTGATCCTTTATGTACTCCCATATAAAAAAATCGCACGGGGTAAGATCCAGATTTCTGGGGGGCCAGTAATGAAAAGCCTGGTCACCAGCTGCTCCTCGACCAATCCAGCGTTGCGCCAACGTCTCGTTCAAGTATCCGCGAACAACTAGTTGCCAATGGGGTGGCGCACTGAGCTACTGAAAAATGAAGTCCCCCGCCACCTGTTCTGAGGAAACAACCACTCTGTAAGTATGTCCAAATAAGGGATTCCAGTAACAGCGGGCTCGTTAAAAAAAAGGGCCGAAAACATTGTCTTTGGATACAGCGCAAAACACGTTCACTTTGGGGGAAGCTCGTGTTCGATGGTTTCTTGTCGAGGCTCCTGACCCCAGTTCCGCACGTTGTGCTGGTTCACCTTACCATTTGTATGGAACGTCGCTTCATCGCTAAAAACCAGCCTAGATATGAAAGCATGGTCTACCTCGTTCTAGGCAGGAACTAACTCGCAGAAATCACGTCTGAGTTCTTTATCCCTTTCGATAAGAGCCTTGTACAAGCTGTAACCTCAACGGTTTGTACANCGCAGAAATCACGTCTGAGTTCTTTATCCCTTTCGATAAGAGCCTTGTACAAGCTGTAACCTCAACGGTTTGTACAGCAATCGCTTTCGTAACACTGTCTATACAGTCGATTGAGGAATTTGCGTTTCCCAGCTAGCTTGTCGAGTTGATTTTCTCGGACTGCGAACGAATGCTAGTTGAATCCGTTGCACATTCTCTTCGGACACATGCGGCCGCCCGGAACTTTTGCCTTTGCGAAGGCATCCTTTATCGTGGTACTGACGAAACCTACGTACGATACTCCACCTATCGGGAGGACGACGTCCGTATTTGCGACGGATTTCACGTAGAGCATTCGTAACCGATTCACATTTATCAAACTGAATAACACATAACGCCTTCTGTTGTTCCGTCGCCATTGTGATGCAGAGTAACACACAACACACGCTCATAGTGCGACGACAGACGCTCCCAGGGTCATCTCTCGGCACATAAAGGAAACATCAGACCGTCCCCTTCACATTGACGTGTCGATTGCGAGCTCGATATCCCCTCACCACCTCAAACCGAGAATTACGAACGTCATACAAACCGTTGCACCGAACATGCTGACAAGAGCGTGGAACGAGTTTGATTATTGCGTAGATGTCGTTCGGGCTACTCATGGTGGTCACAGTGAACATTTATGAATGTGTGGTTAACAAACTGCACGGTTTCATGGTTCATTTTATGTGTCAAACAAGGTTGTAGGTTGTTTGGTTTTGATATTATAGACCTTTTAATTTGGGGTATAATTTTATACTCACGCAGTATATCAATTCCCAAAACGTCATCACTGTTTTATGGTGGGAAATCTACCATTTTTGGCCTACTTTGCGAAGGAGAGAAAGGCTTATGAGAGCACTTTCTTGTCTGTGTGTCTGAGTGAATGTGTGTGCATATTGGAATGTGTGTATCTGTCGTGTTTACCCCACCCCCTTCCATTTTTTAACGCGTGAACCGAATTTCACCAAACTCGGTACACATATAGTACTAAGAGAGTAAACCTGACTGTTATAGTTTTCGACCACGCGGGTCACTTTCAATATGGCGGTCATTAAAATATATATTATATATCATCTCTGAAACCATTCAACCGATTAAACGAAATGTTGTATGCTTACAGCGAAAATCTTAAACATTGAAATGTGAGGTGTATATTGTTGTTGATCTGCTGGAATATAGCGCCACATAAAGAAAAAACTTACGTTATATCTCGGAAAATACTCATCCAATTTTCGCCAAATTTTGCACATAAGTAATGCTGTTATATGCCAGGTTAGTTTAAGTAACTAAAATTTATTAGGAATTTATTTTAAAAATCGTGGCCATACAAATATTTTGGGTTTATTTGGTATAGCTACAATACCGTTTAGCCAATTTCAACCAAATTTTTTACGCTGACAGTATCTATCACAATCATCATATAAGTCAAACACGACCTCTTTTGTCCACTATTTTGTAACATAGCGATACATGAATTAATAAAGTTTTTGTGTAAGATCTGGGAAAACAACTGACCTATTCCTACCAAAAATGGAATACAAGGAGTACTGCCGTAGGTTATGTTAACTTACATGTTTATGTATGTCAGAAAATTATTTTCAAAATTACGGCCATATAGTTATTTAAGCTTCATACGTAAACCGTAGAAATCATGCAATTAATTCGAACGAAAATGTCTATGCTGTCTATGTATATTACAACCATCAAATGTGTCCACACAAAATCTCTTGTCCACCGTTATGTAAAAAATTATCACGTGACCAATAAGAATGGCCTGATATCTCTGAAAAAACTACCGATTTCTACTAAATTTGGCAATCAAGTAGCACTATGGCCGGCCATGTAAACATGCAAACTTTGAGAATGTCAGACACTTATGTTTTAAAAATGGTTTGCTACATAAACATTTAAGCTAAGAATGTTTTATATACGAAATTACTAAACAAATTTTAACTTAACTTTGAATAGTGACACTATCAATTATATCCATCAAAATTTTCTATGCAAAGCCTCATTTATCCTACATTTTGTAAGATAGCTCTACATGAAATAATACAGTTTTTATGCCGTAGCTCGGGAAAGAATCAATCGATCTCTATTAAATTTGGCGAATACGTTGTCCAACTCTAAGCCATATTAATTTATATGTTTTATTTGTGTACGTCTCTTATTTTCAGAATGGCGCCTATACAAACATTTTAGCTTAGTGTACTTATATCTACGAAACTATCTAACAGGTTTAAATTTAACTTTGTATATTGTATCTGTTACAATCATGGAACGTGCTAATACATAAACTTTTCGAACTTCATTACGAAGATCGTAACATGAACAATAGAGATTTTATGCCATATCTTGAGGGCCAATCGACCGATTCATTTCCAAAATTTCTCGTAAGTATTTCTACAATAGGGTATGTAAATTAACATGTGTTATGTGCGGTAAACAGGGTTACCTATGAAACGTTTCAACAAAATTCAACCAAATTTTGTATGCAAACAGCATTAATTAGAAGCATCATTTATGCGGACATCCTCTTTCCTAGTTTTTTTCAAAGTAGTGTCAGGTGAGTAAAATAAACATTTTGCCATATTTCTGGAATAATTGAACTAATTTCCACAAAATTTTGCACACCTGCAGAAGACCATAATTTAAATTNTTTTGCCATATTTCTGGAATAATTGAACTAATTTCCACAAAATTTTGCACACCTGCAGAAGACCATAATTTAAATTATGCCACTGATTTTCAAAATGGTGGCCATATAAATGTTTTGATATGTTTGGCATATCAGTTTTAACAAATCAACCAAATTCAACCAAACTTTTTATACTGAAAATATCTATTACACGCATTGTATAAAAAATATTTTTATATGCAGTTTGTAAGATATAACCGATTAACAAAATAAGTTTTTAATGTTTTATCTCGGGTAACAATCAAATAAANTTTTGCCATATTTCTGGAATAATTGAACTAATTTCCACAAAATTTTGCACACCTGCAGAAGACCATAATTTAAATGATGCCACTGATTTTCAAAATGGTGGCCATATAAATGTTTTGATATGTTTGGCATATCAGTTTTAACAAATCAACCAAATTCAACCAAACTTTTTATACTGAAAATATCTATTACACGCATTGTATAAAAAATATTTATATATGCAGTTTGTAAGATATAACCGATTAACAAAATAAGTTTTTAATGTTTTATCTCGGGTAACAATCAAATAAAATTTATTTGCACACGTGTATAGGAAATTAGGCCCATTATTTATCAGTAACGTCTTGTTTGCCTATGTTGCCATCGTTCCCGTTACTGTTTATGTGTGGCATGTGTCGCTTTCGTTATGCCGTCCAGTATTTTGTGCATAAAAAATATTTGTTTGCTTGTGCGTTTTTCTGTGATACCTTCATTGTGTTTTCAGCTATATTTGTGTATAATATATTAATAAATGTATATATATTATCCCCGTTGTTCATTTGTTTTCTCGTCGTAAGATTTCTTCTGTTTCTTTGATGCCTACTAACTCAATTCTTCCTGTGAAATTTCCATGCGTCGTGTACGTACAACCTTTCGACAGCAGCCAATCTGAACTTGTTTTCTGTCTGTTTCTGTGCCAAATTCTGCTTTTTCTGCTACAAGTACGAAAACTTTGCAGTGGCGTCTCCCAACTGTACGAATTATTCAAATAATATAGTTACGTATGCCCCATTCTAAATATCATTCATTATAGAAATCTTTCCTCTTTGCGGGGACCGCGGTGGCTGAGTGGTTAGTCCGCCCGCCTTACATCAAAACGAACCGGGTTCAATCCCCGGCCGGATCACTCCCGAATTTTCTCATGTGGGAATCGTGCCGTACGATGCCACTGGTCAGCAGGTTTTCTCGGGGATATCTCGTTTCCCACGCCCCCTCATTCCGGCGCTGCTCCATACTCGCCTCAGTCATCCTCATCGCCTCTCAAGACCTCGCTGCTAAGAGCTTCCCAAATCTCTTCACTCATTCACTCACTCCCCTGAGTGCTACCACGGCTTGTATACGCTGTATCAAGGACAGGAGGGCGATGCCAGAACTGTCGATTCCCCCATGTGAAATCTCAGCGCTTTGTTCCTTCCGCCCTCTCTATGTTGGCGCGCGCATTCAGCGCCGTTAAGCTGATTACCCTGTTAGCGTCGCTGCATGAAGTTATTAGTTTTGTAGCACGCACCAGATAGCTTCGTGATCATTCGCGTGGTGCTGATAACAGTGCTTTATTGAAAAGCTGTGCGCAGCATAGAAATTGTATGCAATACCCGTTTAATTGTATAGAAGCAAGCTGCTTCTGAGTTAATATAATTATACTTATTATGTCCTGTATTCGTCTGGTATCAGTTGTAAAAACTGCAAGCTCAGAGCTCTTCAAATACAAGGAATTGTGTTTCAAAAGTAAAACTACGTAACGCAATAAAATTTTAAGGGTTACATGCCTTTAAAATGTTCACAATATGGAATTAAAATATTTTAATAATATTATACAGGAGGTTCTAAAACTTTTTACATATGATCAGACCATCCCCAACAAAGTGACTGAGGCCATACAAAACACAAAATCGCAGATCGCTAATCCAAAACCACTCTGAGAACTGAAGTAACAATAAGAAAACTAATTAAAAGCGTTTTTTTAAATATAATCCATCATTTTATATATACATACACACACAGGCATAATTAAATTATTGTTGCAGGCAAGGGAAATGTTAATTATAAGTATGAGCTTGTGCCCGAACACCTTTGCTGGTATAGTTTTATACTGCAAACATTTTTGTGAAGAATGTTTGTGCATGCGTCGTCGCAGTTTTATAATAGCGTGATTCAGCTGTTTTATGCTAGTATAATTTGTCTTTGGCAGATTATTGAAATGCTGAATAATTGAAGCAGAGGATTCAGTCTTAATTATACAGTGCAATGAATGGTGTTTATTTGGTGTTTTAACCATGATTTAGAATGAGGTCCCAGTGCAATCAGTGTAAAGGAAATAGAATCTACACAAACAAATGAACATTGTTGCCTAGTATCTAAGCAGTACTTTGTGATAATTCATACCACCTTTAATTAGGTCATGCTTGAAGATGGTATTTACTAATGCCAAAAAAGCTGACATGCTCATGGTGTATGGCAAATGTAAGAAGAATGTTGTTCGTTCTTGAAATGTGTACACCAACATTCAAAAACTACTGTTTAGGTTGAGTCCGGTTAAACTGTTTGACCCATCAGTTCAACAGGCCCTAATATTCTGCGGATCTGGTGAATGGGCACCTAAACATCCAAACTATGAATTTTTGAACACTTCCTCTGGAAAATAAAAGTGAACACACCCTCATCTTGTCATTTTTTTTTTGCATTCCAATGTAAACTAAAGTAATTTGAATATTGAGTTCAGGCCCACGTGATTTTGGATTTTAGTCCCTGCTAGGTGTTTGCTAAAATTGTTGTTTTTAGATACCTGAAGATTATTTTAGGGGACATGAATAAACATGCCAGGGAAAAGAGTTATTGAGTAGGTGAAGAGATTTGGATGGCTCTTAACAGCGAGAAAATTCATCAACAGTAAGTTAAATACGCGAGAGGTATCCAATTAAATATTTATAACAAGTTGGGCAAACATTCTATTATGATAGCACGTAAACTACCTGCAATAGAATCCTGCAAAAAGATGACGCATTCCACACGAAAGGAAACATTTTTATGATATCAAGAACCATAAAAGTATTTTTTAATTATTGAGACAGTAATTATTAATTGCGGTATAAATTTTTCTTCCTGTTTAACATTATTTTTTATTTCTTTATTTACTAGACGTGCTAATGAATCTAAACAAAGCTGCATTCGAATTGAGAGATTTTGTGGTCAAACTGTTACGTGATAATATTTTGTCAGCAAATATTCTGATGTGTTGTTTAATGCTCTATCTCGAACTTCATATCTAGCGAAACTAACTAAATTATGATGTAGGCCAAACAAAATACGCAATATTTAATTCACCGGCATGTTGATCCTAATATTTCAGACTTACCTGAATTAATTAGATCTCTAATAATAATAATAACAATGGGTGTTTCAAAGCTTAAAATATTGTGAATACTTGTTTAGAGTAAATGTTAGGAAAATTTTATTAAAATGCACTAGAGCTGCAATCATACGCTTCTGGTATAGTTAGATCCAGCCTTTTTCAGAAATGATCGTAAAATTACACTGAAATTTGTGAACTGACCTTTCTTAAAATTAGGTTCATATACGTTTCCTATTACCACTAAACAAGAAAATTTCCTATTTTGCAAATTAAAAATTGTTGAAATGTTTAGGTTTAACACAGTTTGAGAATTTTTCAAATTCAATTTTTAAAACAGCTTGGAAACGATTTAATTTTTTTTTTACGAATTCGCAAAGATACAGAAAATTTGCTATAATATATATAAAGTTTCGGAAGGATACTAAATTTCCTTTAAGTTCATTATCAGCAAAATTTTGTAAGTGGTTCGCACTGGTTTGCCACATGTAAGACGTAGAAACCATTTGCATTGTAAGCATAACTCACTAAAATCCTAACTATAAGATAACTTGGAATGTTGCTTTTTAAGCTGAGCTTTCTGATTGATCATTTAAAGTACTTTATACTCCATCGTTTTTAATAGCATTTTGTGTGCCTGAGACATTTTCACCCACTTTTTAAAGCCGTATAATTTGCATATAACAGTAATAAAATTATAGTTTATCAGAATACACAGTGGCAGCCATATATTGTAGACGACATGACAGTTAGAAATTGAGATACACTATCTCATCAAAAGTATGCGGACACTCACGCGAAACTGTCCTTTAAGTGCCCCTTGTATACACTGCCCAGTAGCAGACATTAATACGGGGTTGGTGACCCTTGACTTTCATAACAGCTCTTGACTAACCCTGCGAGGGAGGTGGTCACCCAGATGTCGGAACGTCTCTAGGAGGATGGTCGGCTATTCTTCCTGCAGCGCTGTAGCAACTGTTGTAAGTGATGTGGGGCTCTAGGTACTAGCGCGTGATCGCACCGTTCCCATTCATCTAGAGAAGAGGCGTTAGAAGGGATTGAGATGGGCTCTGGGCTGGCCGGTCCACTTCTGAAACCCTATTGTCCACAAACCTCTCACGAACAGACCATAATTTAGAGCAGGGGAGCGTTGTCACGCTGAAACACACAATTATAATATCTGAACCGATCTTCCATCATAGGCACCATACAGGCCGGCATATGGGAGTTCACCTAGCATTCACCACACCCAAATCCTATCATCAGACTGCCACATGGTGTAGCGTGATTCGAAACACTAAGTAATGCGCCTCCAGTCGTCCATATCTCAGTAGCCGCGCTCTTTACAGCACCGAACGCGGTGCTTCGCGTTCGCAGACGAAATGTGTAGTTTGTGGGTAGGTACCTCCTCTTTCAGTTCTCGTAACTCCCGGCGCATAGCCATACTGTTAGCTGCACACTAGTGGCGCTGCAGAATTCACGGCTGATGGTATCACGAGGGGACATGTGAAGTGCCCGTTCCACCTTCTCCAGTGCTCGACGCGACACGGTCCCTGTTGGCCAATACACGTTGCCTACTCGGCCATAGCTTTGTTATGGTTGTGCCTTCTCATTTACACTTGACAATCACATCCCCGACGGTTGACTTGAGCAACTTGAGAAGGGCGGAAATGGCCCTGATGGAAATCTTACTAATGTGGCAACCAATAACTACACCACGTTTGAACTCACATAGTTGCCTTGCTTCACACATCCTGCCTGTATCGCGCATCACTCGCTGACATCGAGCCCTCTGCTTCCTTTTATTGCAGCAGCGGTGGTCGTAGTGACGTATAGGTGCGAGTTTACGTTTACAGAGTGGTATATGGATACTTTGTTCAGATAGTATAAATTTTTTTTTTCCTTCATATTTTGAGGGCAATCATTTTTAATTTGTACAGGTTTACAAAATTTCGAACGTTGAACTCATCATTCTTGGTTAAATATATTTAAATAATTTTGTGTGGTTTCTAAAATATATACTATGCGCAATATTTCAAATAATTTATTTTTGAAAGAAAATTCGATAATCAAAAAGTTTTATTAAGGAAGAGCATATTTTGATATGTTTATTATTTTAAGTAGATTGACTACAGTTTAAGAACTTTTGGTCGTAAAATCCTTGAAAGTTGTAATCGACATTTTTTAGTGTTGACTGAAACATTAAAATTAGTGTAGATTGTTTTGGGCACATTGTTGATTCGTAATATGTGACGAAATTGCACCAACATTTCGTTTTCGTCAAACAGGGTTTCTGAATTTCGAAACGACTGCATTTACTATAAGTTTGATGTACCACATCTAAGAAGTCGCTGAAATAGTTTGATGTGAAAATGCTATCCTTTTGTGTTTTAAGTAAAAGGGAAAATGATAAGATGGTGTGGATGAGGGTAAAGAGGGCAGAAAATATAACACGTGTCTTGGGGGTCTTTGTAAACTCAGTAATTGACATTTTATATTTTACCTTTAAACACACGTTAATTTGCATTCACTAAAATGTATCGATGTATTACTACTGAATAATTAAATACCTATGCATTAAAAAAAATATCTAAGATGTTCAATGTGAAATTTTCTACATTATACATTCCTCAAATGTAATTATTATATTGCAATCTTTTTTTAGTAAGTATGTGTTATTGTGGTGCTGTTTAAACATGTTTTAAAAAATAAGAACTCCGTGCATATTTCCGTTACACCGTATTCTTACCCCAATTTTAAATTAAGTAGTTAGACATTACAGTACTGATAGTAATAAGTGGAATTTATAAAGTATGATAACATAATTATTTGGTGTAAAGTGACACGTTAACATAAGGTTTAAACGATGTGACCACTATTAACCGCAATACGGATTTTGAGAAGTTTTGGTATGCAACAGTTAATAATAATATCAGAGGATTTCCGAGTGAAAATAAAAAAGGATATCGTTAACTCTCCGTGCTACAGACTAACCAACCGATACAGTTGCCTGCAAAGTCCGTGGTGAGAGCTGTGCCTTTTTGGCATAGCCTGTAACTGTGCGATGAGGATAAGACGCACACTGAAGGGGGAAAAATAATTGGACAAAGAAACCGTGGCAAAAAGTCAAGCGTATGACTGTAGCACCTCGCACGCGAAAGTTTTAATGAAATTAACTAATTAAACTTTGCCAGCGGCTCGTAAGAAGCTGTGAAGGTTTCAACAGACTGACAAGTTAAATGATCATCTGTTACGATTCACTTGGACGGAAAATGAAATTTACACATCTTAAAATTGGTTTGGCTTCGAGCCAAAGCAAACCAGTTATGCTATAACCGAAGAGTCCCTGCGTATACGTCATTATTAGCTGCTAAAATAAAAGCGCGGTAATTGAAAAGAAACACAAAATAAGATTTACGAACATGGTGCCATGTTCTAGTATAAATGTGGTTATTTTTTTGGGTGAGGGGGAGGGAATTGGATATTTACTGCTATGCCTTTAATAAATCGAATTTGCCCAACGTTTGTTCGCTGCAAGAACAACAATGGAGTGGATTATATTTTATGACATGTTTTATGCAAACAAAAAATTAATATGTTTTTGATCGCGTTTCCTTTCGAATGATTGCGACTTGTTTCTTTTATAAAACCTAAAGACAGCATTTACTCAAATGTAGGTACAAGGAAAAATGTTGTAGTCCGGTGGTAGAAATTTTTCTGGATATTGAAAACTTCTTCCGCCCCTGTTCCTAACCGAGCAGACAGCCAGTCTGCATCCAGTAATTTTTTTTTTTTTTCACATTCATTGAAAATGTATAACTTTTATTTTCCGCTTGAAAATATACTAACATTTTTCTTAGCTATCGTGCACCAATATTCCGGGTTTCAATTTGTATTTTTTTTTTGTAGTCGCTGTTGCTCTCTGTTAACCCAACATAATTATACAATGTCACTGGTGTGTGTGTATATATATAATTTATGTATATTTATAATATGTATACCTATCTTTAAAAACCAACCGATTTCTTGGTAAATTAGTTAATATTCATATAACTAAACGTTTTCTAGCAATTTTAGCACTTAATTAACAAATTTTTCTACTTTACATCCAATCTAAGCATTAGGCAGGCAAGATCCTTCTGTGTATTGCTTATGTGTTAAAATTGTATATAAAGTACATGAGATGTTTTATATTCCTGTAATGGGGATCTGCGGAACACAAATAAAATCTAATGTTGTCCAACCTACCTCGAAATACAAGCACGTATTCTTCTCCCGTCTTTGTAAAGCTGTCATATTCCTTACATAACCAAAGCTCAAAATAAACTTACAATTCTGTCACAGTAGTTAACATTGGCCACTGTCGATATATGTATCACACGTTACCTTCCCTATTATATAACTCAAAACCAATTACAACATGTACCTCACTTTCATATTTGCTTGATATCTTTCATTATCTCGTAACTTAACCCCAGTTTACCTACTTTCATTATCTCAGAATTAGATTAGCTCATTTCGTCTCAGTATAAGCTATCCTAACTTATCATTTACTGTGGTTTAATTTCCGATTATTAATCAATGCGTTCCATACATCGCTTTTATATTCCTCTATTCTGAAAGCATATATATTCTTCCCATATCTTTGATTTTCTTTACCTGTATATTTCTTTGCAAGTATGAAATTTCCATAAAAACTTTTCGTCTTCAAAATTAGTATGTAAATATTTTGCTACACTTTTACACTGATTGTCTACGACGATCTCTCTCCATATATTGCAATTCGACCTATACAGTACTTCTTAGCTGTTATTATAAGNTCCATATCTTTGATTTTCTTTACCTGTATATTTCTTTGCAAGTATGAAATTTCCATAAAAACTTTTCGTCTTCAAAATTAGTATGTAAATATTTTGCTACACTTTAACACTGATTGTCTACGACGATCTCTCTCCATATATTGCAATTCGACCTATACAGTACTTCTTAGCTGTTATTATAAGTTTCAAATATTTTAGCCTATTTGGTCTTTCGTACTTCAGCTTACCATATCATTTAAAGTATTCCCTTTTTTGTTTTAATTAATTCTCGCCTTCTTTCCTCCAAAATTAACTTTCATATCTGTAAATGGCAAATGCGCTACGTTTCATTCATTCCTTTCGGTGTCTACAAGTATATTTTGCACTTAAATTCTCACATTTTGATTTCCGAATATGTGATTTTTAAGAGGTGTTCTTTTTTCTCTTAAAAAATAGATTTTTTTAATGACTTTTTTTTTTTTAAATTCTGAACATTTTATTCTGCTTTATTTAAAACTACCTGTGAAATTTTAAGTATATTCGTATAATTGAGAATCCACTTTTCGCAGGGTTTTTTTTTTTACTATTTAGTCTACCTGAACCTGTGCAGTTTTCCTTTCCCACTCTCGATTCGTGTTTCATTGTCCTCTTTGTGACTCTTTATGAATAACAAATTGCCTTTTAATTCAGACTACCCTTCAAATTACGCTCCCCTTTCACTCTTAATCCTCTTTAAATGATCGTGATCATTTATTATGTTCAATTAAACTACCAGTGGTCCACGCGCGAATAGCTAATAGAAACCTTCGGAGAGCACACAGAAGTATGATAACACGATCGTAAATACACCTAAGCTGCACTCAAATGCAGCTTAGGTTGTAAGACGTATTTATGAACGAAGTTTACGAAAGTTTCATATTAAGTGAAGACCTCCATGGCCGA
Organism: Clitarchus hookeri; assembly: GCA_002778355.1. NCBI lineage: Eukaryota > Metazoa > Arthropoda > Insecta > Phasmatodea > Phasmatidae > Clitarchus > Clitarchus hookeri. Next base: position 60,980 of record NQII01005298.1, read on the forward strand.
AATCGCTATTGTGCCTTAAGCCGGATAAGCCGTAAATAAGCGTATCACCTATAGATTTAGGTTTAGGTCGTTATATTTTTTAATACGTTTCATGTTTAGCCACTGGCCAGAAAATTGGGCCGTTGAGAACCAACCATAACAACTTTCCATTTTAAGGTTCTCAAAACTCTTTATGATAAAAATAAAATAAAAAAGGTTTGATAAAACAAGCCAATACAAAAATCGATGGAAAATCATTCAGTTGTGATTCGTAAATCGAATTGATAAAATAAAAGTAATTTACATGGAAATTAACAGCACCAGAACATATAAAAAAAAAACTAATGTTACCTCGTGAAGGGATGGAGGTCTTAATTAATTAAGGCCTAAATTAATTTCCCTAAATGATTTATAATGCTATGAAAATATTCAGAAGCTGTGGCTTTCACAAACTCCTGTCTATATGCCACAGTTCTGAGTGCAAAGGCGCTTACTGCTTCCCACAATAAACCACTACACAGCACCCTATAACCAGGCTAAAACAAAAAAATTACAGACCAGTACTCTAAACCAGTTTGTATGCATGAATGGTACAGTCTCTCATGAACTCCTCCTACCACCACCCCGTTACCTATGTGGATCACAGGACAGGATTCGTCCGAGAGCATCCCAATCACTATCCACATTCGCTTCAGGCACACATAGGTCGCTGTTACAACCGCAGTGCGCAGAGTCACCAGGAGCACTCACCAAATATCGATGTTCGTAACACTCTCCAAAACCGTCCTCGGTGTGGTAAAGGGTCTGTATTTATACCTGTACCAATAATTTATATATTATTAATGTATAGTCAGGGTTGAAAATAGTTCGGGGTCGTGACTGACGCTCTTTTGCGGCGAGGGCAGGGGGCAATCAGAAACACTCACTCAGGTGTGTTATATCGGCCGCAAGGTGTGATCTGTCAGGCCATGCCACATATCCCCTCCTCTCATTAACAGGACTTGTCTCCTACCGGTCGCATGACTCACGTGTGTTTCTCATAGGTGGCAGGCGCTTAAGCTGATATTACACGATACCTGCTGGCGTGCTTGCTATTATACAAGCTTCTACAAGGCCAGGTGCAAGGGTCTGTATATCAGCCGCTATGTGAGCCAGCATTGAAGATGAACTATAGGCAGCAGTTGACGTACTAGTATTTGACGCACTCGGCTGGTGCGCAAATAAACATAAATAGTTCGTCGTAAAGATGAACCCCACTTGTCAAACTGCAGACATCCAGTAACTCGTGTTAGGACTAATTTGAAAATCTATCACTTATTAAAATTACTTTATTGCTTTTGACTGTCACAACAGCTAGAGGGTTACTGAGGTATTTTCAATCATTCAAGGTAATTAGTCGAAATCACGAAAGTATTAGTTAAAAGTAGAGATGGGCACCATCGACTAAAATACACTATCGAATATGCGACCGATAGTTTGTAAAGCAATCGACTAACTGGTCTGATTTTTAGTAGCTTTTAATAGACGAACATCATAATAATCGTGTTTTGGCGAAGCTATAGTAACTTTTTTCATGCTTACAGTCAAAGTAAATTTTTTTCATACGGTTTTTAGTACAGTAATCGGTTAAACGAATTGTTAAGTAGAGAATTTCATCAAACCACAAACCAAATTTATTGTTTTGGTTGCTGCTTGGTTTCACTAAGTTGAACGCAATAGCACTAAATAATATATCAGATTATTCAAATGATCACATAAAAGCTACCATACAATGTCGTTCTGTTTAAATGGAGTATATTCACAAATATACAACACACAATTCCTATACAGAATAAGAGATGTTGCAAAAAGTTAAATTTAAATTTGTAGCAAATACGAATGTAACAGTATACAAACAAACGAGCAGATAACTGGCAGTTTACAGTTTACTATTAAAATATTGCGAAGTACTAAATAACAAAAACATTTAGCATTAAAATGTATAATAAATTTACTAAAATATTAAACAAATAAAGTACACCTATCACAACATTCCTAGGAATCACAAATATAGAAACAACGAAATGTACGCTACTAATTCCTCTACAAAATGTTTATTAATTTACATAAGAGCATGGAACATGTTCTTACCTACACTTTAAAAACTTTGTTTTGACTATAGGTACCTTTGTAGGACATGCGAAATAATTACTAAAATAGGAAATAAACATCAGTTTGTCAAGTCAATACAATGTTCCTCATTTTTATTCCGTTATTAAAAGTGTGTATCATTCTCACAAAATTCTTGACTTTCGATATGCCTATTTTAAATTCCTGTTAAGAAAAATGATCGTGTCTACATGTTTTGGTGTAGGTTGTCTTCTTTTCTCTGACAATACTTCCCCTGATTTGGAAAACACTACCTCCGATGGCACTAATGTAGCTGGTATGCACATACGTCTTTTAAATAGTTGGTATAATTGTGGCATCGAAGCTTAATAGAATTTCCAAAATAAGTTCGGCATGATCTTCTGTCGACATATGGTGCTTCTAAATATTGTTTAACGGATAGTGTTTGCATTGCTGTTATGCGTAAAGTTTCTTTCACACTGCTAATTTTGGAAAAAAAGAAGTCCCACTGATCATTCGTGTGCTCTCCTGCCAGCACAGGAACAGTGTGTTCTACTAGTGATAGACTCCTTCAAAGCTGAGATAGCTCATTTGTAAGTACTTACTGAGCAGCACTTGCGTTTTGTACCACACCAAAAGCTTCTTTCTTAAAACTAGGATCAATAAATGAAGCCAAGAATATAATCTCGATATTTTCCACTTGCCCAAATCTCTTATGAAATTAATCTTGAATGTTCTTCTTCAGTGACAGTTCTGTACTCGTTATTGAATTTTTCTTTTGAAGAGCAGATTGAACATCTCTTACAATATGTATTATTTTCAATATTGTTGGATACTTCTCTCCAGATAATTCTAATGTCGTCACCTCTAAGGGTTTTAAAATAGTCACACAGACTTGAATAACATGCCTTTGATTTGTGGTTCGTGAATTTGGTGATTTTGGAGGAGAAGCCAGGGCTGCTGAGAATGGTTCTTTGACTTCAAGAAATCTCGCTAACATGAGTAAAGCAGAATTCCATCTTATCAGAACATCATGTTTCAATTTTAATTCTTTTTACCCCATTTGCAATTGAAGGTTCCTTAATTTATCTGCGGCGTTGCCACTGGTGTTAAAATGAGCAACAAGTGTTCGACAAACTTGAAGAAGGCATTTCAGTTCTTCAGTGTTATTAATTGAATTGCTTACCACCAGATTTAGTAGGTGGGCAGCACAGGGAGCATGGAGAATTTTGAGCATGTTAACTGCAGCTTTAATCTTGGTCCCACAATTTATAGCAAATGCAACCGCTTTTGGAAATATTTATAATTCTTGTAAGACATTTTTCAATATCTCAGATATGTGTTCAGCAGTGTGACTGTCTGAAAGGCGTCTGGTTTCTAGAACACATGAATAAAGTGGATCATTTGACAAAGTAATGTGCAGTAACTGTTATAAATGAATATGTGTTTGGAGATGACCAAATGTCATCTATAACAGAATTATGCTGAGTTTTTTTCAGCTCTTCTAGGTCAGAAACTCGTGCCTTTTTGAAAATCTCTGGTATAGTAGTTCTTGCCAGCGTTATGCGGTTGGGTAGTTCATAACGTGGTTCAAGGGCCCCAACCAGATTCCTAAATCCATTATTTTCTATACAGAAAATGGTTGCACACCTTTACACACAATTTCAACAACCATTGAATTGAGTTGTTTTACTTTGCTGTCAGGGAGCTTTTAAAATGGTAACTTCCACGTAGCGAAAGTTGACGATAATGTATTCGATGCGAGGTTTCAGGTAATGTTTGTCTTGGAACTACTGATGCACTTCCTGTTGCCTCACTAGAAGACTATGAAGCTGAAAGACCATACTTTTATGGAAATGCATTTGATGATGATACGTTTTCAAGACAAAGTCTTTTAGGGACATTTTCAGGTGATCCTTCTTCTAAATCAGACTCAGACACATTCTCTTCACGTACTTGTTTTTCCAATTGAATTACAGTAATGTGTTTCCGATTTAAATGTTCGTGAAGATTTGAGGTGTTGTAAGAACACTTTAATTCCCTTCTACACAATGTGCAAAGATCAGTCTTTTCTGAATTTTTTTTCAAAGTATTCCCATACTTGGGATTCATTCCTCCTACTAATTCCTATAATCGCCATAAAAAAGATAATCAAGATATAAATGAAAACTGACAACGACAACATATATCTCAGCAAAATTAAAAAAAAAAGGACAAACTAGACTAACTCAATCAAACATAAACAGGAAATTAAAAAAAGAGGCACGTTATTCAGCAATAATACATTTCATCACGTTTATCCGGAGAAGTTATAACTTCTGTTTGTTTCGTGAAAAATTTTTTAATGTTCAGGAAATAGTGAGAAATATTTTCTATTCGTGCATAACCTTGTTTACAATTTAATACATTCATATGAACAGTAAAATATACATGGTTACGCACATATGCCTGGATGTCAATATTAAAAGTTTGGATTACAATCTTTTAGTCATTTTTCACAAATGATTTATTTTGTATTACAGCAAGAAAATTCAGATGCTTACAGATAATAATACTAACAAAAAGGCTTCACTGAATTGCAAACACCACATAACCTTAAACATTTAATGTGGTCTCTATTAAACGCAAAAAAAAAAACAGAAATAAAACCCTTTTCCTTTATTTGTAATTAATCGCAATAATTGAGTATAATCATATGCCATTTCTTATTTGTTTATGTGTTCTAAACAGTAAGAAATATATATTTGGGTAAAATAGAATGTAACCATGCAACGTAGATTCGCAGAACGTATAAAAATTGATGTTTCTACCACTTTCCAGTCGCTTCAAAATGTATCCACTTAGTGCAGAATAATACGTATTTCCTCGATAGTTCACTAAATGAGAAACATCCCAATTTTTTGCTTCCAGGCTCCAGCAATTAACAAAAACTTCGGGCACTCACCCAAATACATTTTTGAATCACGCTATATCTTAATTTTATGTGGCTATAATACAGGGAAACCCGTTTGATATTGACAAAGAGTACAAACGCATAGAGTAGGAAAACTTGATGCTGCTATCCTATGTAATCCTATGTATAGTCAATTCGACTAATAAAATTTGACTACAAAAAAACTATTGACTAAACAATAGTTTGCAGACCATCGACTAAGTCAATAATAATTAAACGATTGCGCCCACCTATTGTTACAAATGTTCAAATAATTTTAAGAATTTTGCATTATGTAGTTATTTGTTTACACAATGTTTTAATCCATTTTCTACGGTAAAAATAAATTGTGTCCGAAGAAATTTTGAACTCGAGCCCAAAATTTAAACTCACGCATATAAGAAGAGTTACTAAAACTGTGCTTCCAGTAGTTGCACAAGCTATCGTCTTTAAATATGCGTGATACATAATAAAAATAATAGCTTCTAGTAATTTTTATTGCATAGGTAAATATATACTACGCTTTCCAACAGTAATTGAAAGCTATCATCATTAATACGATGTATCGTTGTCGTATTTTAAAGTCATTAAATAAGTTTCAATCTCAAGGGCATATTATCAAGATGAAGGCATTCATTTGATTTCTTTTTCAATTATTTTCAAAGGGGCCGTGGGGAACGCCCACGCTCTGAAACTGCAGTGTGATCAGTTAGGAATTTATAGAACTGATTATGTTACTAAACCTCGTTTGAAATCCAGTCGTACGAGGTGAATAATCTTAAGTATAGTAATAATCCATTTATTATTTTTACACCAAACTGGATCAAATAATTCCGTTAATCAAATTCCGTGATGGGTGCCGTACTTGCTGGTATAACAGCTGCTATGACAGACATTGCAAAAGCTTTTACGGAATCTGGTACCGTGTAATATGGCCATAAGGAGTGAGTGAGTGAGTGAGTGAAAATATGAGGGTGATTGAGGTGAGTATGGAGCAGCGCTGGAATGAAAGTGTGGGAGGAACGGGAGATCCCGAGAAAACCTGTCCGGCACGAATCCCACATGCGAAAATCCGGGTCAGGCCAGGGATTGAATCTGGTTCGCCTTGGTGGGAGGCGAGCAGGCTAACTGCTCAACCACCGCAGCCCCGACGGCCGTAAGGAGGAATATATAGAGGGAGAGGTGAATTACTGTTACGTTAATAATGTTCCATACTTAGCTGTATATTCGCAACAGAAACAGAGAGTTTTAGTATAATGTTTTCCTTTAGCTGAAGCTGTTCCAGTCTGCTTCAGATTAGAATATACATTACTGATATTATTGTATTTAGCATATACAAATACATCTTGCCGGCTTCAAAATCTACACGCCAAATTAACATTTTGCAAGTCAAATGAATCTCGTCTGTGATGATTTGCCATTCGAATAACTTCCAGTTCGATGTTCTGTATTTAGTACATCAGTGCATTCTCTACATGAAAATCGTCTAAGCATTTCGAACACATTGCGTTAAGAAAATATCAGGAAATTGTACATCATATACAGGTATTTTATTTTTTGTAGGAATGCTTGACTCTGAAAGGGAATATTATTACATATCATGGGGTATCCCCAAAATTATTTGTTTGTTTCGAATTTATTTGAGTTATTAATATAGACTATTAGAAGATAGTGAAACATACACTCGACCCTAAATCCAAGTATACATATGAACTTAAAGGAAAAATACATTTCCACNTAAAAAAAAAGGACAATTAGAAGATAGTGAAACATACACTCGACCCTAAATCCAAGTATACATATGAACTTAAAGGAAAAATACATTTCCACAATGTGTAGTGGAAAATAAATTGCATTTAATATGGATAAAAATTGCTTTCTCTAACTGCACGAGAACAACAGACATTATAAAATTATTTTATTTCTACATATTTTCCTGTCTATGCGAACTGCATAGAGGTGTTTAACTGGAAGGTTTGTGTCAACTATATTATGCTATATTTTAATATTATTAAAAAATTATTAAGTCAATAAAAACCATGCATTATTTTATAAATATTATCTTACAGTATTACAAAAAAAAATGTGTAAAAATCGTACTTATTCTTTTCAAGCAAGTGTTTTGTGTTTCTCATTCAAAATATCAATTACTATAAACAGGACACACCAAAAGAGTTTATTACTTGGTGTTTTTGTGTTGTAATACCATATTCAAGGTTTTAAACATTTTCTCTTCCCAATAGTTAAATTAATTTAAAGAGGGGGAATGTATGAAATGTGATATTGGTAGTGCAGGAGTGTTTACCAACGAGAGCTAACGCGTACCACAAAACAACGTAAAAATTACACGAATCAGTAATGCTTTTCAATGTTTTGACGACACGCCAGAAAACATACATTTTATAACGTCCCGAACAATCAAGGTACGATTATAATCCTCTAATCTACTGTAATTGAAAGTTAAAATATTCAGGTTAAGCAACATAAAGCGGAGACTGAGTTATTAGTTAGTAGTCATACATGCAAGATGAATCTGTACATCTTAAGCCAACGTAGCATATGGCTCGCCTTTGCAAATTATGTGTAATGTTCTCCAATTTGTTTGTTCCTGAAGTAGTTATTACCAAATTTCTAGTGAACACAAATTTCTCATTAAATAATAATTATGTAGATAATGAATTAATTCATGCCAAAGAAAAAATTTTAACGCTGTTTTGTTTATTACAGTTACTATAAATATATATTTATATAGTGTGTGCATGTGTGTGTGAACGTGTGTGTTTTTATAGGTCTAAACATAAAAAAACTCGTTGACTTGAAATTTTAATATTTTAATATTAGAAACTTTAAGATAAAACAGAATGTGGTAGGTAGATACAATGTGCTCGTTTACAGCTGTATGAGTAAGTATGGTGAACTTCCTCTGTTATCCTCTGCACATCTCTTCAAGAACATTTAGAAAGGAAATGAAAATGCCTCTGAGATCAAGCATAAGATTAAAAATTAGCCCACACTGTTTTAACCCTGTATCTACTGAGCTAATTTTCGGATATTTAATTCTGAAAATGGGCCTTCAGATAATTTTATTTTAACGTTTTCAGAAATAATGATGAACAACTTGTAGTCAGGACACAAAATTTGTCCGAAACAATATGATGAAATCTCCAAAAGAGGAATTCATAATATTAAATTACCATTATATGCAGACACTACTATTTGTAATTTATGAGGTTAAAATAATTTTACTGTAAATTAATTTAACTTCTAAAAATCTAAAAAAGTAATTATATCATAATTTTAAATAAAAGCGTGTGTGGTATACGTTTAGGAATTAGAGAAAAATTAGTTACTTTCCACTTTGTTGCTGCGAAAAAAAGAGGCAAATATTTATTTCAAAACCAAACTTCTATAATAGTTTTTCATCCTAGTCACCTGAAAATTAAATCATCTTTAGTCAGGAATTATGTTTAACGTACACAAAAAACCTTCTTTTGCTGTGATTATTTAGTTAATGTACAAAATTTGTTTTGCAAAATAGAGAGATATATAGTTTTCCACTGCATTATTCGTTTTACCTAGAACGACATTTATTAAACTAGGCCAATTTCTTCTCTTCTTCGCTTTGTGAGCAAAATAAACATTCAGAATCTGGCTTCTTGAATGGAAACCTGAATCACTGCATTCAATCAGACGTATTTCTGCATAACATTCATCATTATTGGAAGAACTCGGGCGCGGATCCTTAGATTCAAATTTTTTTCACCCTGGTATTCTGAAGGTTATGCATTGTTTGCTGCTTCATTTTGCTGTTTAAGTATTATTTAGATGTTGTCGTTAATGGCTGGATATTATAAAAGTTGATTTTTCCGCACTGAAATATATCTTATAGCTGTAGTAAAGTGGAAGTTGTGAAATATTTACTGCTATAACAAAATTTATTGAATCAAGTATAATGATTTCTATCACACTACCAAAATGAAACATATATTTCTTAAAAAAAATATGGTTTTGTTGCATGGTTAGCAGCAGCTTTCTGGTAAACAGTTTCAGTTGAAGAAAGTCGCTTCACATCCCCGGCGAAGATCGTTAGAAACATTCTGAATGAAAGAACTGTGAGCATATAAAGATTGATGGTTTGGTAGATTTAACACAGTAACCTAACATAATTATAAGGCCGCTGTTTGAAACACGCTTCTAATATATTGAAATACATATTAAACTTTTTGGTGGCCTGCCGTAGAGCTACTCGAGTGACAGATTTAACTGGCATATGCTGAGTAACCTAATGTTTATTTCAAATACTTTAAATAAATAGAATGCATTATCTTCCGAAAACAGAAGACTAATGAGGACGTTAAAAATTTAAAGTTAGTGGGGTGAACTGTTTGATTACTAATTCTGTTCCAGGTTGAATAGTTATTTACATGACAATTAACACAAATTTCATGTAGGCCATTCTGAAAATAAGCATTATTGAAAACTATAAAAGTTGAGTGTTTTAATTATTGTAGGGCTGTTTCGTTTGGTGAAATTCAGTTTAATGTTTAAAACTATTGCAGAAGGTGGCAGGGGAGGTACACACAGGCTCACATACAGGCACACATCAGCATGTGTATATCGGTCTCAATAAAAACTTACAAAAACATACACACGTGTATGAAGAAAGGTGATCTCATTAGTTGGTCTCTCTCTGGAAACGTAGCTTTATGACCAAAACTAGTACATTTGTAAACTTAGCTCCTGAAATAGTTAATTTTTTCGTATTACATTGCAAGACTGTGTACAAATATGATAAAGAAAGGATATCAGTGATTACCATGCGCTCTGTAAATCATGGTTTAGTTGGTGCTCATAACCTGTCTTATTCCGGTAGCTGAGGTACAATTCTCATTCACTTTGCCGCTTACCGGGAGCCGATTTACCATTGTGTAGTGGTCATCTGGCTATTATCTGGTAGAGGTTAGTTAAGCATTTTTGAAATGAACCTTTCAATAATGCCACAGCCCCATGTTACCACATTTTAACTGTCACGCTGACAGACACGCGCCCAGTAAAGTTGGTAACCATGGAGGGAAAGCAGTCTACGTCCGAGAGCTTAGTAAAAAATGTGAGGTAAACGTTTTTGAACTTTGAATTTTTTTTTGCTTACTTTTTTAAAATTTAAATAAATGTAAGAATTGGCATATTTGTAAAGTATTTGACAGACGCGTGAACAAAGTGATCAGAACCATGGAAATGTCAATGTTACACACGGTGGAAGGATACACAATATGCATACAGGTATATCTTAAGCATGGTTTTCAAAAGTGCTCAGTTTACCGCGAACAGCCTGTATCAGAATATCGCGGATTCCGCTACGCACGGCTGGCGATGCTCACGTAATTGCGCTCCAGACGAGCGGTAATGTGGATGACAATCACGGCCCTGGCCGCGAATATCATCGATCTCGCCGAGCGAGGAACCACAGTGATAACACACTGGGTTAACATTCGGTAGTACTCGGGTTCGATTGCCTATCCGGCCATCCTCGCGAGCATTCAAGGGATGTAGCAAAAAACATGGGTTGTGGCTGTGTCGGGGACACAGCGTGAATACGTCTACGTTTTTACGTTCCCAGCACTGCTTCACTCGATCATATAGGGTTTCATGGGTATCACTGGATTGCTCTTGAGATGCTCTTTCCAACCGTATACGATTATTGTATTTCGGCTTGGCTTTTTGACGAGTATAGGCCAACATTGTGTTAAGTTTTCAATTTTTTTTTACTTTAAATTCATACAATTTTACCATAACCATTCCACACAAATTTTTTATACGTCCAATCGATTGATCTCGACTAGAGCTGTTTATTAAAACTCTAACGAGCGTCGTAGCTACTCCGCGTCAAAAGTTATACTACACGGAAATTATGAGACGTGGCGAAACTAACTCAAAATGGCGGTGCCCCCATCCCCGCCACGCGTGACGCTTCGCAGTCCTCACTCAACATAACAAATTCTTTGATTCATTGGAAATCGAGTGGTGTAATTGAATTTTAGATGTATACGATAGATTCGGAGCTGCAATGCCAAAATTTATGTCCTGATTTTGTTATCATTAGTTTTTCTGGATTGCCCAATATGGTTGCAAATCTAAAAACGTATTCATGTTAAAGCGTACGTAGGAATGAAATCGGAACTCTTATGTGAGGGCGTGTTTAATACAAGTTCATTAGGTATCTGACCACACAACTCGCATCGAGTCATATTGAAGGCATTCGATAACCTGAACTAGAAGGTGATGAGGTGAACTCCTACCCTCTCAGGCCGTTCAGGGTTTCAAACCGAAGCAGTGTTGTGGCGTGGCACACCAGTTTCAAGAAAATCTGAGGTGGTACGCAGTTGCTAAATTCTAGTCAGAGGTATGTAATGTTATGTGCAAACATCGGCTCCGTGTTTAAAGCCCAGTGCTGTCAAGCTAAAGCTGAGATGATTGATAGTTTCTTGCGATGGGAATGAATGATTAAGTGAATATTTTGAACATACTCCATTGTTACACTATGTCATCACAGAAAGTTGATCCTTGTAGGGACGTTCCCATCAGTCACGAACACTAAGAGTCGTTGGTTGCGACCTCTTTCGCCCTGGTGCGGTAAAAGACGAGATGGCGAGTGAAGCACGAGTATTGGCTAGGTTGCTCGACTGCATAAAAATGGTCGTTGTCTTAGCTCCAGTAAACACTGGCGTGGGTCGAGGTTTCGGGAAAACCCGCTAGTGTTATGGAATGTAAGAAGAATCATGGGTTGACTATAGACTGGACCCTGCTCAGGTTCCCTCATTTGACCGCTTGTACTAAGACATAGTCCAGCCAACAAAATAAATTTTTTAAATAGGGCCAATAATATTTTTGGTTGACCAACAAAATGTTTTTTAATTTAATAAGCAAAATTTGAAAAGCAACAAAATTATGTCTCATCTAACAAAATGAACGTTTGAAAAAACAAAATCTCTGCGTTGGACCAAAAAAAAAAAATTGTCAACAAAATATTCGGTTGAATCATCTGTATAAATTTGTTTGATCACACATTTGATTGCCTTCGTTTGAAAATACAGTTCGAAAAATTGTTTGTAATGGTATATGGCAACTATAATAGTAACGGTGTTTGTAGGTAGTGCATTTATTGATGATTAATAATGGTAAAACGTTTATAATAAAAAAAGTTCAACGGGAAAGTAAAAAATAAAGCCGTGAAATTTTAAGTATTTATTTACACACGTTTTCCGGTATTTAAGTTGTATGCAGGGAATAAAAAAATTTCCATTTTTTAGTAGTCGCTTTAGCTGAGGTCACAGGGGCGCAGCACTTGGGCGCAATCGGTCTAGGTTTGTATCTCGATTGAACTTTTACACTTTTTATATATTTATCTAAAGTATNTAAGTATTTATTTACACACGTTTTCCGGTATTTAAGTTGTATGCAGGGAATAAAAAAATTTCCATTTTTTAGTAGTCGCTTTAGCTGAGGTCACAGGCAGCACTTGGGCGCAATCGGTCTAGGTTTGTATCTCGATTGAACTTTTACACTTTTTATATATTTATCTAAAGTATTTCATGTTCGTAGTGCCATAGAGTTTAGGGCAACCAAATAAGAAAAAGAAACTAATTTGGTTTCAACAACAAAATATTTTATGGACCTTATACAAACAATAAGTTTGCTTGCGCCAAATAAACTTTGTTTGATTCAAAAGAACCCTTCTCTCAGTGTGAGTGTGTTGAGGCTGGCGGGAATATGTCTCCTTCTCTGCTTCCTGGCTCGAGCCTCCAGAAGTCTGTAGCTCACGTCATGCTGAAGTTAAACTCGTGGTGGCACGTACAGAAAAGTCGCTGGCATGTAGGCCACAGCCGATACCTTCCCCCTTTTTGATTGACGGAAAAAAAAATGGTTCCGTTTATAGCGATCCCGCTGACAGTGAGATCTTAAGCCCCCTGCCTACCATACCTACCTATGGCCTACTGGCCACATAAGTGTTACGTCTTAACATTCATAGTTACCTATAATAATCTTCTTGTCAGATATAATTATTGTGATGTTTTTGGCACTTGTTCATAATTTGTTTTATTTGCTATCGGAAGTAAAGTTTTCTATTTGTGTAGTCTTACCATAACGCTCGATTTGTTATTTGCAGTTTAAATATTGGAAGAAAAAAATATTACTTAAATATTCCATTTAAATTTTTTTAAATGTTATTTGTTGTTTCAACCACACCATAATGTAACCTTTCCTTCTTGTTTCTACAATTTTTCTTGCGTAGTAAATATTTAGCCTCGAGTGACACTTTAGTAAGTTTTCATGATTTTATTGTTGGTAATTTTACTTCAAATTTGGTTTGGCCAATGTGTGGTTTTAAAATAACAGTTAACATTCTTAGAAATTTTTATGTCCTTTTAGATATTGAATATAAAGCTCAAATTTAGGGCAGTGTTTTAAATATGTGAAATTGTGATTATGTATGACCTTTGTTGGCTGTTCGATTGACAGTAAACTTGAAATATCAGCTCTAATGCTATATAGACATGTAATAGATAAACTTCCAAAGTGTGGGGTTCTGCTTTACGGCCTCTAATTATGTGGTAATAATTATCTCCTACTGCGTTAACTGTCCAGCTTACCTGGAGATGTTCTGCGGGTTTGAGGTCGAGAAGCGCGGGAACGATACGGACGACAATGCCACGCGAATAAAGTCTGCCGTCGCCGCTACGCGCAGGGCCCTGATCTGGCGTGCAGTGTTCTCGTCGTGCTGCGTGTACTTATGGGACTTTAATGTGGTGACCACATATTTTATGGTGGAAATTTTGTATTAAGGATCAATACATCCCCTTCGAGTACTTTTGTCAGTGTTTGACACGAATATTTTGATATGCAGCGCTTCGAATAAAATGTTTTCAGCTCCGTTGGAGTGCTCCGAAATTGTGTTCTCAATGTGCTATCATAGAAAGTAACCGACTGTCATAGACTACAGTCTGCATTATTTTCGTCGATTAACACATTGGCGCGCGTTTAATATAAAAAAAAAAAAAATATGTATTTTAGACGCACCGAAGCGCTGTTCAAGCGCCGGGTAGGTGGGTCTCTCAAGAAAAGGTTTTCGAGAGGATATTTTTATTTATTGTTGCATCGATACAATATTATATGTGCTCACAATTTAACAGTTTCCGCCAACGATTTATGCAACGGTTCTTCAACAGGGGCTAAACTAACGGTATTACTTTTTTTTATGGCCTTCCTCGTTTAAGACAATAATTTTTTACTCCCAATCGTATCCATGCCAACGGTCTGATGGCGGCCTACAAAACAGGAAATATGAAATTTTTTGATTGTTTCAAAATAATATACTTCTGAAACGCTTAATATTTGGGAATCATGAAGACTCAATTATTTTTTTCGTCGCGTGATTCCACTGGACTAAAGAAGTCACCCACGTGCAAAATTGAGAGTGAACACGGAAATAAAAGTTTTCAGGAAATAAAAACACCTTCTAAATTATATACAACAATGTTAAGAAAATGCGTTATTTCATTGTCATACTGTGACGCCTTCCTGAGTACGTAAGTGAAGACTCGAAAATATTGAACCCACAGACTTATAAATAAATGAGAAAAATTTTCGCACATGAGTTTTCCTTCTGTATGAACGATTTACCAAGTTTTTCGTCAGTATTGATATCCAATTTATTTTTACAAACGATAATTGTAATCATGAATGAAACACATAAATGATCTACACATTTAATTGTGATAAAATTGTCCTACAAATGTACTTTTGCTAAGAGTTTGGTCGTTACTTTCTTCCCTTCCCTTGAGGCACTGATTTCATGCCATATTCAGCGCCATTAGCCTCCACACATTTATCTCATTAAGAAGCAGAACAAAATAGATTATCAGATTTATACGCCTACTCATAAATTGGCCAAAAAAGTACTTATTTTTAATCTAATCCCAACTCTTCACAGAGTAGCCAGCTTCATTGAAGCCCTATTCTGTACTAATACAATTTTTGTAAACTTAATAAATAATTCGATCAAACCAGTTTTGTAACTGGTAACATATTTTACAGTCACTTGTAGTGAGACATACTTATTTTTGCTTCAAGAGTGATGGTTGAATGTGAAGAGTTTTACTTCTGAACTGTTAGTGCATAAATCGAGTTTTTCATGTGTACAGGAATTTCACCAATTAGTTTCTACAGTTTAATACCTCTTGAGCTCTTGAAACTTATATATATGGTATGCGGTATGGCCCAAAGAAAACAAATGAAAAATGAAAACAGTTTTAAACTTTGGTGGACATACTCAGTTTTCGTTCTGTACTTCAAGACCTTAGTAGACCATCCCAATTTTTGAGTATTGTGTGGTTTGGTTAAAGTGACTTTTATGGACTATCATCTCAAACGCACTGTTATATGTTTTTTATTTGATTCCTGTGGTAATAGGGTAAACAGTACTAAGATTTGGTATTTAGATTGCCTATATTAAAAATACTGAATACACCAGGCACAATTAATGAAGGAAAAACGAAAGTTTTTTCTGAAACTCTGCCCCATGATGCTGATATTTCAATGTAGGGGTAGCCACACTTGTGTCCTCGAATCCGATCCACTTCTCTTGAGTGTCTTCTGCGTTATGAGTTAGTGAATGGTGAGTCGGTTTCCTTTATGGGGGCAGGATTTCGAACCTTACCGATACCGCAAAGGCGGCTCAATACATTCAGTTGTGTTGCTATTCTGCTGCTACAACTTCCCTACTTATGTGAATACATCGATTTTACTACATAATTCGCTACAAGAAAGTACCAAATTTTAAATTATGCAGACTTTTCCATTGATGTAGATTACCCATTACTCAAACACCATGCCAAATATTACTTAAAAGGAAAACAGTACACAATATAGCAGCAACATTACACCGTATGTTCCAAATTTATACTGAAATTTTTCGGCTTTTGCTTTAAAGTCAAGTGAGTCCATGAAGACACTGCTATATTTTGCACACAGTTAAGTAAAAATTAACATAAAAGCACTCGTTTTCACTTACAGCGAACATATTCTCCGGTATGTGTATAATCTTATCATATATTTATTACTTGTCGTCCTGGCGCGTCAAAGCAAACCTATTTATTTATTCTTCATACAATGTTTGTTTGCCATCACCTTTTGCTCGTATATACACATATTTTTTCCTGCAAAGCGAAGCCCTCGTTACGCTTAAATAACATTTTGTTCTGCACTCTGCACTTCTAGATTCTTTGTGATCTCTTCGCAAAATGTTACGTGTCGTATATGTGACTAAAATTTTTCACTGTGGTATATGCGTTTTATTTTTCATTCCTTCATCTCAATCGTCTAAATATTTCCAAAAATTTAATTTTGCATTGGTTAGCATTATAATATAACTGCCAAAACCATAATTTAAGTAACGTCGTGAGTAGTATAAAAATAGAGGTATGAGCTTGTGAGATCATTCTCTCAAAGTAGCCGCCTCGCTGGAATTATTTTGCACGTCTAAGGTCTAGAAGCATAGTAGCGCTAAGGGCGACGCATGTATGCACATGACGCCTTATCGTAACCTCTTGAAACACATCTCTTAACCCGCGCACCGTCTTCCCGTCGATAAAATTACTTTATGAGACTTTCAGCAGCGACTGTATAATTTTATGCCATGATACTAAATGTAAAAGTGTGCTGCAATCGCCTATCATTTTTAAATACTCTGCACCAGAAAGTTTATACTTAAAAATTACAGCGAAAACACCCGATTTAACCATTTTCACATACGAAAAATTTGGCTTTGGAGATAAATTGAAAAGCCAAAATCGGTATACACACGTGCAACGTTTCTTAATTGCTATGACATTACTCGAATACGTTGAGTAGTTTTGTAATATGATTTTACTTTCGAAGTTCTGTACACCGTTTGGAGGTTTGGGAAGACGTCTCCGTCAAGGTCGGAAAGAATATACCAACTATTAAAAAAGGGAAGGAATGATTTTTCTTTTAAAGGGAAAATGCTGGACTAGACCTCGGTTTTATCCATATGTTGCCCCAACTTTTCTTTGAAATTAAGATTTGGAAATGTAGCACCGTATTTGCACGAAATATTATTCGATTTTAATTTAAAGATTATAACTTCCTGCAGTGATACAGTTTCTGTAGTCATCCCCGGAAAGTAATCAATGATTATGCAACATGGTACACCAATAAAATAAAATAAAGGTACTTCACTGATGTAAAATTTTAGGAATCCACTGAGTTGCAATGTATGTAAAGAGAAAATTTTTTTATAATGAATTTTAATGACAATTTATGTCTCAAAATGGTGTGTTACTATGATGAGTTCTACCTACCATCTAAAGCAAAATCACATGCTTTTCTCAAGTTTATCCATTCTTCAGAAGAATGGTTCCTTTAATGCAGGTTAAAATATTTTACCAACGATGTATGATTTTATCAATTATAAATACATTTTAAGAAAAAAAAGTTAATAACAAATACATAATTTGAGGAATTTTATGGCGAAATAAACCTATAAGTTATTTCAACACAAGGTTTTTAATGGAAGGAAATTTTATGCATACGTTTAACATTCATGATAACTATAAAACTCATTAAAAAATAGTTATCAACCTACTATAGATTACCAGCGATAACATAGGTAAATAAGAACAATTACAAGATAAAACCATTGTTAAAATAACTATTTAGTCACTGTAAGTATTTTCAGAAAAAGAATTACTCATTTATTAAAAAAACTATTGTTCATCACTACCAGTTAAGAAAATTTCAACCATAATCATCACTTAAATAAATTCTAGAAAAAACAAGCTTGCTGTATATTCTGATTATCCACAACTTCACAAATACAACAGCACTTTAAATTCTTGCAGTTATTTTATTATATTTTAACAGAATTGTAATGGTTTACTTTTAACTGAGTTCATATAGTAATATATTTTTTATAGTGTAACTAATATTATAGAACGAACGTTAAATATTGTAATTAAGCAAGTATTATTGACAAAAATGAAACCATTCTGAGATTTTTTAGGAGAACATTTAAGTATATTGATATTTAATTTCAAATATATTAGTATTTTAAAGATACAAATAGTTTATATAAGAAAACTTCTAATTGTTCAATTTTATGCATAGCTTATTCAAGTTCGTATTGATACTAAGGACATAGATAAATAATATAGAAATATTTAAATAATATGATACTAATAAAATACGATTTCATGTAATAAATCGTTTGTTTGATTTAGGATAAGTTGTAATTTATACGTATCAGAGTTAACTTCATAGAAAATTTCAATGGGATTATTGTAAAAACGTATATTTAAATCTGCATTTAAAACATTACATTATTTCAAACGATAATTATTTACTTTTTGATGCATCTGTTTTTATTATTTTAAAGTAAGAGCATGATATGTATGTATAAATCGTTAAGAAAACACATCAGTTTAAGTTTGTCAAAGAATACAATTGGATGTTGATAACTTTAAAGCCAATTTATATGGTGAAAAAAAAAATACAATTATAACACAGTCTTGGAAACTAGATGGAATCTTGTTGACTGAACTCAAAATTCCCTCAGTTATTGCAATTTCACCGTTTGATTATAATATATAGGCCTACTGCATTTTTCTAAAAACATCTTTTCTTAAAATGAGATATATTTATTTTCACCTTATTCCATATCTAATATATCATTTTTGAAGACGTGGATTGTATTTGAATCAGATGACTGTAATTCGAGACAAAAAGTCGTGGTAAAACTAAGTTCACATATAAAATATTAATTTTTCCTTAAAATAATTAATTTACTTATATTGCACTTCACATGCTGTATTTCAAATGTAAAATTGTCTTATAAACGTGAACATAATTTATCCAAACTACCCTCTCATGACAATTTGACAGTGTGGTGGTTTTTGTCTCCTTTAAATACTTTACACAGTTTATAACATGTATTCAAATATGTGGAGAATATAAATAGTATATTTAATTTATATATTGTGTTAATAATTTAATAGGGAATCAACTTTGCACACGTTCGTAGGATAGTTTTAATTTTTGCACAATGGAAAAAACGAATTGAAATGAATGTAAAAAAATATAAGGAAACCTTCAAAATAAAGAAAAATATTTAACGGTATAACTTACAAAAATTCAGCAGCAAAAGTTGAGTTTTGATATTTGAAGATTTGGCTGAACATAGAATATGTTATGATGTAAAATTTGAAGCTCTGTCGCACTTTAAATAAATATTACGAGAGATGCTCAGCATTATTAAATCGTCCAATTTTCTATGCTGAGGCCATCCTTAAACTATTAAAACGCAAATTTTGCTGCTAAATGTTTGTAAATAATATTGTTAAAAATATTATTTAGTTTGAAATTTTCCTTTCCTCTTTTATATTCATTTAAATTATAGAATTTTACTACGCAAAAATTTATGGCTATCCCAGGAACGTGTGCAAAGTTAATTACATGTATAATTATTCATTATTTATATATGTAATATTTATTTTCTCTACATATTTGACTACATGTCATAAATTATCTACAGAAAATAGCGTTGGTAAAACTATTATTTGACATTGTATGTTGGCTATAGCCAACAGTAAAGCCAACAAGTAAACAGAGCAATGCTGCATGTATTAAAATATTAAAAAAAGAAAATATGACAAAATAATGTTTGGCCTTCAAGAAATAGAAGAAACAGACACCACAAACATAGCGTTGGTTTAGGGAAGTAAGGCACAATTTTGCATGCTAAAAATGCAACCACGAAATGGAAATAAAATGACATGGAAAGTTCTTGATAGGCTGACAGACGTGAAAGTTATTTTAGAAGGGAAAGGAAACGTGACGGGTGAAGAGAGAAAAAATAGGAGTGGAAAGGAGACGTTATGTCAGGACATACGAACGGCAGTCTAACATCGCTGATATCTACAAAGAAGAGAAACGGTTACACTGGGGTTGTTTGGGTCATAGAACTGTATAGTAGCTATCAGCATTATCAACATGTTAGTGGTATGCAGATGCAGGCTAATGAGAAAGGTGGTAGAAGACATAGCTCATCTAATTAAAAGAGGCAAATTTTATGAAAGATCTCGAAACAAACGTTGCTTTGCTGCCATTACAAATGGGTCTTGAATAAGAAAACTTAAACTGGTTAATCACATTTTTTTTAACGGGTTAGCACAGACTAACAGTTTTTTTCCAAAAAATGTACCTCATTTAAAAAATAGGTTTCTGGAATTTTCTGCTGTAGTAAGATGTATTTCTAAACTCGTATGATAATACGGAAGCTAACTGTGAATAATTATTGTTCCATAGCCACGTTTCGAATAGTACGAAAATAATTTTAAAAAATCGCAATAGTGAGATCGTGTACGCAATAAATTTGTGATCGTACATTTGATCAGTTTACAAAAGAGTAGAAAGGTAGCCCAGTTTTGCTTTCCCGCAACTAAATAAGGTTTAAATGAAACCATTAATGTTTTGTTCAGTATTAAAAAACAATGATTTTAAAAACTCTGTCTTCAGCTTCATAGTACTTTAATTCCACCGTAACCACAATCGTTCGATGAGTGATTTAACTTTATCTACGTAATTTATTTTTCAAGCAGCTTACCTGTTCCATAGAGAAACAATCATACAGCGAAAAATTTTCATAAAAACTTGGCAGATGGATTACTTCATTACATAAAATATTCTACTTGCTCTTTCGGCACTGTTAATATGGTGATCCAGTCTGGTCTGTGACACAAGTGACTAATAATTGATTCATAATTTGTTGACTAAGAAAATGAAGCTACTGCAGCAGAGCATACGTGCAAGTTTATTTTTAATAGAAGCAGTGTTACGTAATTTTACTCATTTTACGCCTATCAGATTATTTCCGGTAATTACATTAGCTATGAGTTAAAAATATTTAATATGCAATATAAAATATTCTATGTGATCGCTGCGACAAAATATTTGACACAGAATTTATGGAGGGAAACATTCGCCACAGGAGGGATAAAGAGATAACAATTATGGATAGCCTACAGTATTTTGAGGTATTTTTCTCATTTTAGCAGCAAATAAAGGACGCGGCAAGGACGACAACAGCATGCAAGTGAAGGTCTTCATTGTCCTTATTTTCAAGGCGTAAGTCTGGCGTAAGTACTGCGAGCAGCTATGGTAAGTTACAGTGATAACTTGACAGTTTTACAGCTTCATAAGATGATAATATTATGCTCTATATCACCATGCTATTACAATGGAAATTTGTGTGCCTATTGAATGGGAAACTTCCATTTTAGCTACTACCCTACCCTCCTAATTATATAATTGAGACCAAAATACCAAATCTTGTACTTTCGTGCAAGCGTGTAAAATTTATTGAGTGTTTTTCGTAGCCAGAACTTAGACGGTGTGGGGCTTAATGACTGAAAAATAAACTCCCATATTTGCTGTAATACACTGAAAATATCCGTACAGATCATCAAAGCACGCGAAGGAAAGACTGCTCCAAAATCCAGAACGAGATATGTGTATTTAATTTCTTCAATAAGCCTTTTTTTCAAGATGCATAGGAACTCCAAAAATATTCCTTATTTTTCCATAGCGCATCAGATATTAAAGTTGCATGCAATGAGAAGCTTTGCGGAAAGATAACATTTAAGTGTAGCTTTTAGCATTGGGACATGTAATTTATTTCCATGCCAACACATTATGACCAGCAATTTTAGCGGCGTTTGCTATAGAAATTAAATTATTATTAAGAAAAATTAAGAGTGGAAATATAACAGTCGGTAATGTTGGATGTCGTGGTGAGTTTTCAGATAAAATCTATACTGTTACTTGCAGTTACTCGACAGTCAAAGTCTAAGAGTCAAGAAGAGTAAAATGAGCTTTAATGGCGGCGCAATCGTAATTTCAGCCGCTCACTACGGCGTTCCGAGTTGGTGTCCTGATGGTGTACTCCCGTTTTCCCAACAAACACATTCGTTTGCTTTCCCACCGCAAAATTGTAAACATCTTTCAAGAGACTAAGGTTACCCACGGACGCCACCCAAAGATCGCGGCATGATATCACTGCTCACTTAATATATTATCTTTTTTTAAAAAAAATGCAGTAAATAATGCAAGAATATGTTTCTAATATAAAGAGACATAGCGTGACAGTTTTTCACATGTCGTGCATATTTTGTTGTTAACTTTGAGAATGTAATATTTGTGCACGCAAATAGCTTACAAGGAATAAAAATAATTACACAACCAGAACAATTGTGGTTTGCTTTCGAAGCAAAGAACTGTTCACAGACATTTGTCCGGCTCAATACAGACCATATATAAATTATTAATTTATATATGATATGACAGATACGTGTTTAAGTAATGCTCGAAATATTAGGACAACGGAAATGCGTCATAGCGAAAGAATTCCATAAAAAAAAAATTAAGGACTAAATTATAACTACCTAGTATGTTTGGACGGGGTTTCATTTATTCAGATATATTTGAATTAACGAAACCTTCACTTAAAGCAATAATTGATATAACGTATAGTTTTCTTGTAAAAAATTCTTCTACTCTTTTTCGAAAAATTACGCATTGAAACTATAAAATTAAAGAAATAAGATAATAATTATTAGAAATTTTATTTTACTATGTACAAATTTATAATAATAAGTAAAAAAACAGTTTAATTTTAACTCAATTTATTATGAAAGTTTGTACAATATATACTTTGTTAATAGTTTCTTTTCTCAATAAATACGTATAAATTTTAACATTATAGAGTTGGAGATGCAAAAATTTTGTTTCTATTAATATAGTATTTTTTTCATATTTATATAGCTCTGGTCTATACCCCTAATTTCTTTTTTCAAAACGTCGGTTTTCTTAATATAAAATTTTAGAATCTATCAACCATTCCTGCACATGAATTTCGTCAAATAAATGGAGCCGAATCACAATAATTTAAGTAGTTTAAATTCTGTTCTTAGTTTTATGTTTTCGGACCTTTCCATAGCTATTAAAGACAGGCGTATGATCCATTCGCGGTTACTTTAACATTTTTGAAACTCTGACAAAGTTCTACTTTCAGGATATCCCTCCACCTCATGCAAACAAACCTTAACAGAGTCAAGAAAATAATACAAAAGGGAAAACGCATCGCATTCGTGTGCTCTAGGTGTAATAATATTTTGCATAAGAAACACGTATTACTAGGCATTACCAAAACATATGTTTTCTCACTGTTTGGTTTATAATAATTATTTATATAATATTTTAATTTAAGAATAAAATGTAAATAAAATTTAAATTAAACTAAAATAATGCACTTTAATTTTCACGCAAGTATAAAATGCTTGTGATACATAACGTAATTAGGAAACAACCAAACACATCATATATGGTGTCATTTCTGAAAGGTTTGATTCAAAAAGTGCGATGAAACCGTGAATAGGCTATTGATTATAGTTTCCCATTTCCGTCAAAAGAATGGGGCGGATATTGTTCTGAGAGCTGGGGCACTGCGGTAGTGGTGAGGTCGTGCGACAAGAGGACAAAAGCCGAGCGAGGAAGCCAGCTCAAAGGACTAGTCGACCCACAAAAGGCGTCCTGTGGCTGCGAGGGACGCGCGCGGCGACACTCCGGGGCAGGGGTAAATTTCCCGTGGCCGCCCGCCCCTTCATGCCGCCAGCACACATGCAGCTAGTTCCGCCGGAAGACGGAGTGGCCTAGCTGGCGGTCTTCTTGCTCTCGGCCAACTTGACTATCTCAAGTCCGCGCGCTGGACGTCTCGCTAAAGTGCCCGCCTCAAGGGTGGAGAGGATTGAATAATGTTCCTGTATCTGAGATGCCACTAGCCCTGGGTCACCGCGTGCAAGCCGAGGGAGGGAAGACGGCCAACACTGGTTGCAAATACAGTGAAAGAAGAGCACAGTTTTTATTTACACATTGCTACTATGGAAAATATACTTTAGTAATAACATAACAATTAAATTATTGCAAAATAACTATAAAGCAATTTTTAATAAATATTTCCCAAAAAAGTATTTCATACCCCGTACCATATGTTCCAACGTTCTCTGGTTCTCTGCACGCTTTGAATTTCATCATCTTCGACATGCACGAAATAAAATCTTCTGGTTTATAAGAGTTATCGCGTATTAATAATTTTTATAATTAGAATCCATTTTGTATTGTAAAAATACAGTTACAGTAGATGTTTTCTGATTTATGCGAGTCGTCTAGTCTCATAGTCTTACTGAATTAGAATATATAATTGCTTTTTACTAAACGAACAATATTCAAAATGAGATAGTGACATGGTAAATAAACACTTAAAGTTCAATTTCAAAGATGTAAGGTGTTTAGCAGACATCAAAATATTGTCATAACATTGTTGGACCACTAGATTAATATTTTTTCAGTAAAATTACTTAAATAGATATTTAAATGGTGCACTCTACAATAACTAAAACATAATGCAAGAATATATTTCTAATAATTCAATCTAAGTCCATGTACTCTTTAGTAGAATACAGAAAGTTAGTACACAAAAACGGCAAAATATTGAAAAAAAGTCCTCAATAGAGCAACTGTGCCACTTCGAAGACATAAAGAGCAAAAATTGAAACATACGCAACGGAAGCTACGAAACAAATTCAGGTGAACGTCAGTGAAGAGCCAGCACGCCTCGGAGATGCATTCGACGCTGGTGTGAATAATTGACATGGTTGGAGAGACGGCGAATCGCTAGACTACGCGAGGCAGGGCGACAATTCCGTCGAATTGCCCGCCACCTGGACCGTTACTGTGCGACGTTGTTGGGAGCATGAGGAAACACATACGTGGCGGAAATATTCTGGGCTACCTACAATGGCTCAGAAAGAGAAACGTTTCATCGTCCGACAGCGCGAACTCAACAAACTGTGTCTCTTACTGCCGTCTAGAGACATGCCGCAACATCACGAGCAACCCCTGCTTTACCCCCTTTATCACGAGGCGACAAGTTAATAAAATACTTGAATTATCGATGTTATTTATGCCGTCTCTCATCGAGACCTTAGATACGACTTTATTTGCAGTTTTGTTGTAATCGCGTGGCATTAACGTCTGAGAAATAAGATGCACAGTCTTTGGTGATGAATTCAGTTTATGTCTAGATACTGATAACAACCGTGCTCAAGTATATATAGGCACTGAAGAGCTCACAAATCTGGACTTCATGGTTGAGCGACGCAAAACCAGAAGTGGTGGCGTCACGGCATATGGAAGAATCTTGTATGGTTATTGGCGGTTTTTCTTGCAGTGATCAGGTGAAATTTAACGAGACAGTATTAATTTCAGAAAATTCTGCAACCTAATTAGCCTCCTTTCATGACGCCGCTCCAACGGGTAGTTTACTAGGACTGCATTCGTTATGTCGACACAGTCGTTGGCCGGGACCACCCCCAGACTCAGACTTGTCGCCTAAAGGAAATGCATGGAGCCACCTGATATGGCTGTTTCAGCCATCAACGGATATGCAATATATAAAGTGGTAGTTGCAACAACTGTGGGTCGCTCCTCCATACGATAGCATTAGACGATCTGACACAATGTCGGACCGTATAGCTATAGGGTTCCACGCTAGGAGATATACTTAATATACTAAGGGTTCTTCTCAAATGTTAGTATTATTTGATAATACCGCGTTCGTCTTTATATTGATGTAAGTTATTTTTATCGTCTTCCCCATAGTCTATTCCAAGTTTAATACAATTTCGACTCATCTTATTAAATAAGTTTGCATTTATATGGACTAATTACAATTAAAATTGCCACTTACGATCACGATCACAATACGAAGAATTTGTTCATACATGCTTCCTAAATGATGTAGTTGATTTGCAGACGTAGAACTATTGCTTCTTGTATGACATTTTATGATTTCAAATTTTTTTCTTTGATAACAATATTAATTTGTCTCCATTCTCCTGGCTCCAAAACTTTCCTTCTCCATAATTACACCTAAAATTCTAAGTCATGCGAACATTGGCGTTCACACCTTCTGACCTGAATTGGGGTGTATGGGGTTAGATAAAGCTGCGATTAAAATTATTTCAGCAATAGTATGGTTTGCACATTACGAACACCACAGCAATCGTAAAACTAGTTTTCTTAGCTTCCTAATAACACTCCTCCCAACGTATCTTCCCGTATACATATACGTGTGTGTTCGTGATTACAAAAAACTATATAGGTAGTGAGAGAGGGGGAGAGGAAGTGGCCAAATTACGATTACATTGAAGGTTCGCAATTAAAATATATATGTGTTGTCTTACAGTTAAGGGGAAGAAGGACCCACGCGAAAAAATTAGGAACATACGTGAGGGACGTGTCAATGTCCATTGTCCGTCTAATAATTGTACACCAGTCTGCGTGTACAATAAAGCTACCTGGTTATTAGATATTTCTTGAGTTATATCTGACCCAAAAACCTCCAAATTCCATGAGTCGAAACCTGGGTTCGTGCCCACCAAGGAGACTGTCTATAGTAAATACTTGGAGTGGCCTTAGTAAGTGTGGGGATGAAGCCAGTTCGTGGGAGAACGATGGTGAAAGTAGAACAGATGAGAGCGCATTCAGGAAGTTAGTTTCTGCAAAGGTCTCCGCAAGCTCAGTGATTTCGCGCCATGCGTAAAGCTACATGCAGCGGGGCCTCTCTAGATGTACATATTGTTATGAATTTATTTTTAAGTTAATTTATAACTGAAAGGGGCTATGATCGGGGGAGTTTAAATAGCACCAAAATGCTAATTATTTGTATTAAGTATTATTACCTCATGCCATTACCATTACAATCTAATTGGAAAGTCCCCACCTTGTTCATGTTGCCAGAGGCTGATTCTAGGAGGTGGTTAACGACGGCCGGACACATTCTTCTTTAGTGGTCTTCTCGTTCTAGTGGCCCGACGACAAAATACGCCACTCCTGGTGTTACGCTGGCCTATATCGGGTGCGTTGTTTAATATTTTCGGCTCCATTTACTGGCCAGTGGAGGGGTTTTCTGCAACTATCTTTCGCCAGGTGTTATTGCAATCACGCTCATGCCCTGGTTCAATGTTTGAAGGTGTGATCAGGCAGGTCGTCCAGCTAAGGCCTGATCACTTCATAACAATATGCTGCATATAATCCCCTCGGTGCCCAACTTCTACTGTGCTGTCTGGGCACTGACCGTTTCGGGGACCAACATCGACTCTCTTTTTTTAGTCCACACATTTTCGCTTTGCATTTCAAGAGCGAATCCGGCTGTTCGGGATGCCAGTTCTAACCCTCCAAACTCTGGAATTCTGTTTGTTTGGCCTCCCACCTTCTACGTCGACCAATGACCATGCGGGAAATGGAATGTACTTTCACATTTCCTCTGCAAGCATCGTTAAGGAAAAGTTCCACGGTGTGCAGTTTAAATATAAACAGCGGAATTCCCATTCCCGCTATTCAGATAATGGGCGACCTTTTCACAGGCTAAACATAACCTTTCAGTACTACTTCCTAACAGTTACTTTCTCAGTTATATGTTTTCGCTGGAAAAATCACGACACACTATTTTTCTAAACTTCTTGGAAATGGGGTAGTCCTAGGTCGTATTGCAGCTTCCTGAGCAAAATTTATTTTACATATAATTGTAACTGCCCTCGAAAAAGTAAGTAAAACATTCAACTGAGATAATTGTGTACATTTCCCATCAAATGATTTGCACTGAACTATACGTTTACGAAGAAACTATTCTCTGGTGGGAACCCTATATCTCTATTTGCAGTCAACCTAAAAAATTTTTAATTTGCACTTCAAAATGCTAATTAACTTTTTAAAATATTTATAAAGTTGGTGAATGTGGCTTGTGGTCAGATGGTACTGTTTGCAGTTCAGTTGTGCGGATCAACACCAGGTGTTTTATAACAGTTTGCTAGCAACTTCTCAGAACTATCAGTGTTAATGAGTATGTCCGTAACGTTCACTAGAGCCACTGCTAATCATGACAGGAATGGGGATGATGACATAATAAAAGTCATCATCTCAGGTTCGCTCACAGAATTATCTTTGCAGCACTTGCATAAATGTGAGTAGTGGCGACACTTGGTTCACCAAAAACATGCAAAAACTCTTGAAGAAATCACAGCGCCGAGGGTTATTTGTATACTAACAGTACATGCACAAATTCTCATGTGGAGACAGAACCAAAAATATTAGTCTAAATAGTGAAACATGATGATGGGAACATGAACATACTACTATAACTGGGACATATACAGCGGCAAATAAATACGCTGTTGTGACTTTAATGCCTAAATTATGTGTTACCACATTTATTTAGAAACAATTTATAGATTATACCTCAACGTTCTGTCTGAGAAGTATCCAGTAGTGTTAGTACTGTATTATTAAGAAGTTTTCGAAAACATATTGTACCCTTATTCATCATCTTGTGGGTTAAATTTCGGAAGGTCTTTCCTTAGTGGGTGCTTGGAAAAGCCATCCCCAAATTGTCATGCTTTTGCGTCCAGAGGTTTGGGCTGTGCGTTGACGAGTGAGAGAAGTACAGTCAGTCGGGACACTTCATTTTATACATAGAGATGAAACTTGGAAATTATTAGTCTCTCACTCCTCCTTTTTATCTTCCACCACTAGACCCTCACACACACCAAATTACGACTCCACAATTCGCAGACACGGAAGTAGAGTACCGAGCAGAACAACTGCCAAACGCACCCACAAAGGCGACTGTGGCCAGCTGTTATCGAATGGAAGAGTCTTTACTAACCAAAACCAAATGACCTAACAGAATATCGTAAAAAAGTATTTTCGTTCAGATAAAACATCACTGTTTGAAGGAACCAGATACTTTCTATTTAGGAACCAGTAAAAAACCAAGTCGTAAATTTTGAACGATATTACATCATCATTCTGTGTGTAAAATATTTTAATCTACAACTTATGCACCAATTACTTTAACATAACAGTGCATATTACAGGTAAGATTTTGGGGGCTTTTACGGAATTGAATGGGAGTTTTTCATTAAACGCCTCGTAAAATGGTATCTCCACTTAACCAAGTTATAAATATTTTGAAGTTTGACTCTGATTTTCGGCGCTGGATATGATAAATGACTATAGTTGCGTATAATTGAACGCAATTAAATAATTTGGTAAAACAAATAATATGACTAAAATTGTGTCCATTTCGTGAATAAACGTAGACTCGACCAGTATTACAATTTTAATTAGATCCCGCTGCATCCATTTAGGAGCAAGCAGCAACCTGAAATGTGTTGCATCTAGGCATATGTCAGTTTATAACTTCGCATGACCCTAAGTTACTGCCTTTGCATATATATTTTCGCAACTTTCATATGTTAAAATACTCTATACATAGTAAAGGATTTTATAGTTTGTATGTACGTTATTAAAAAAAATTGGAATAAACAAATTAATTTCTCCCAAAACTTAATTTTTTCGTGTTATAAGTGACTTGAAATTAAAAGTTCAGTTCATGAGAGAGATTTCGGCGGCTCTTAACAGCAAGGTCTTGAGAGTCGATGATCTTGAAATGAGGTGAGAATGGAGCAGCGCCGGAATCCAAAGGCGGGGGGAAAAGGGAGACCCCCGAGAAAACCCGCCGACCAGCGGCATCGTCCAGCACGATTCTCACTTGCAAAAATCCGAAAGTGGCTCGGCCGGGGATTGAACCCGGTTCACCTTTGTAGGAGGCGAGAAGTCTAGCCGCTTAGCCACCGCAGCCCCTTACAATTAAAACAATATATATAACATCTGCTCAAAACGGGTTTCATAAAGTTATCACGAAGTAAATGCCCTGTTATTGCAAACAACAAATACAAACAGTGTCATGTCTTTGCAAGTTAATTACCAGCTCTGTTTGCATATTATGCTGTCTTAAACATTTTAGTATTTATTTACACGTAGCGTAGTTTCAACAAGAATCACGACAGTCAGGTCAACGTAAGTTTTCGTGTAGCTAAAGAAGCGTGGCCACTTTCACTTGTGTACCAAACGTTTCCCTGCTTACAAGGATTACGATTTACGGAAAATCCAATGAGTTCTGCGAATAACAGTTCTATATTCTATTGTAAGAGACAGCAAAAATGTAAGTTAAAATTTTTACTTTTCGATTGTGTATTAAGTTTTAATGGCTGNCATGTAAGTTAAAATTTTTACTTTTCGATTGTGTATTAAGTTTTAATGGCTGAAAGTGGAGAAAGGTGTCCGACAAAGTTGTATATTGTAATATTTTTATTACTTAACTTATATACCTGTAGTAACATACGGCTGTGAAATCTAGACAATTGGGAAGGCTGAACGCCGAAGAATTGACGCCTTTGGGTTGTGCTGTCGGAGAAGAATATTAAGAATACCGTNTTTGCATATTATGCTGTCTTAAACATTTTAGTATTTATTTACACGTAGCGTAGTTTCAACAAGAATCACGACAGTCAGGTCAACGTAAGTTTTCGTGTAGCTAAAGAAGCGTGGCCACTTTCACTTGTGTACCAAGCGTTTCCCTGCTTACAAGGATTACGATTTACGGAAAATCCAATGAGTTCTGCGAATAACAGTTCTATATTCTATTGTAAGAGACAGCAAAAATGTAAGTTAAAATTTTTACTTTTCGATTGTGTATTAAGTTTTAATGGCTGAAAGTGGAGAAAGGTGTCCGACAAAGTTGTATATTGTAATATTTTTATTACTTAACTTATATACCTGTGGTAACATACGGCTGTGAAATCTATACAATTGGGAAGGCTGAACGCCGAAGAATTGACGCCTTTGGGTTGTGCTGTCGGAGAAGAATATTAAGAATACCGTNACAATTGGGAAGGCTGAACGCCGAAGAATTGACGCCTTTGGGTTGTGCTGTCGGAGAAGAATATTAAGAATACCGTGGACAGCGAAGAAGACAAATCTGTCAGTGCTTGAATAAATCAAATCTACCTACTCTTTGGAAGGGCAACTACTCCAAGCTGAACATAGATATTTCGGCCATATAATGAGGAGAAGGGGTTCACTTGAAAAGATTCTGATGTTGGAAAGATGGAAGGCAAAAGTAAAAAGGGACTCCAAAAAATTAGATGGCTGATTGGAGTCGTAGAAGCATGTCTTAGAGAAGTGGTAGCGAACAGAAAAGCCTGGAGAGACCGGGTTCATAGGGTCACGAAGAGTCTGACACGACTAGACGATTTAACAACAACAATCAAGAAAACTTATATAATTTGAAACTTCTAAAAAATCGCTCTGGATAAAAATGTGTATAACAAAAACAACACATTCTGGTTTCAGAAGTGCCACTGTTTCTTGAAAACATATTCTGGGTAGGATGTGACAGCTACAAAGCGGTATTATCAGCAGTCTAAAGTATTACTGTACGATTGAAGCTCGTTACAAGCTGTAAGTGAGAAACTTCAGAACTACATTTTTTTTCAAAAGATTTACTTTATTCTTTAATTATATGAATCTCTATCCAGATCATGCTTTATTTAAAAACCAGATGCTTAATTCTGCAATTTGGTCAAATGCTGCTATTTGGTTTAATTTCAAAATCTAAACATAAATCCTTAAAACAAAATTTTAAATTCACGAAGAGCTAAATAGGCAAATTACACTGCAAATTTCCCAAAAACTAAATCTGACATGCTTAGTGAAGTATTGCCTAGGGTTTTATTTCAACACAATTGATTAAATTAAAGAAAGTAAAGACTTTTATTTACTTAGCACACACTTCTAGATAAAGCAGTTATTTCAACATTACTTTACCTACTGTTTTTGTTTGAGAACATTCTATTGTAGCTAATATATTTATTTCCATATCAAGACTTATTACTTCCGTAACATACTTACAATTCTCTTTCTTGCAAAATTTCTAAGTCCTTCGTAACAAGTTCGCGGGTATCTCTTCGCTGGTAGGGATCAGTCATTCGTTGTGGGTATAAGAACAGTTGCTTATTTTTTACTGTCCCACATATCAAAGAATATCTCAATTAAGAGGGAGACATTAGAACCATTTTGAACGTGAATTTTAATTGTGCGTGGAAGGAAATTTATAACATTACTTTCAAAGTTTACCACAAAAGTCTCGGAATAAACTTGCTACTTCATGGAATAAATACGAAGGATATGAATTTAAAAATTATTTGAGATACAAAAAAGTTACAAATGTAGCTGTCGGTAAATAATAAGAGTTCTATGGAATAATCTTTCCTGATAGAAAAATATTTGGGCAATTGAAATTCTTGTTTGACTAGAGCCAAACTAATGTAAAGCTGAGATAACAAAATGTATGTTGTCCTGATTAAAATATGAGGAACAACAAAACAGATTTTGCTATGCATACTATTATAGATTAATACATTCAAAGGTTAAAATAACGTGAAGTCAGTTAAGTTATTTGTTGTTTTTTTTAAGTATTAAAGTCACAAATTTTAAGTAATTTTTTTNAAAATAACGTGAAGTCAGTTAAGTTATTTGTTGTTTTTTTTAAGTATTAAAGTCACAAATTTTAAGTAATTTTTTTATGTCAAACAATTATTTGTATTTTGTGGCATAGATTATATTTTACACGTGATTTAAATGATGTTTCTGANAAATAACGTGAAGTCAGTTAAGTTATTTGTTGTTTTTTTTAAGTATTAAAGTCACAAATTTTAAGTAATTTTTTTTATGTCAAACAATTATTTGTATTTTGTGGCATAGATTATATTTTACACGTGATTTAAATGATGTTTCTGANTTTTTTTATGTCAAACAATTATTTGTATTTTGTGGCATAGATTATATTTTACACGTGATTTAAATGATGTTTCTGAAAATTGTGGCTAAACTTTAGGAATGTAAAATGACAACATCAGTCTGGAAATATTCCGTTTAAGGTACTAGATGTACCCAACGGTTTAAGAGAAGAGTTTAAAACAAGTTTACAATATTGACGCAAATTTATTTTCACACAAGAAAACACCTAGATAAAAAAAAAGCCGGCTCCTTAAACGCTCCAACTGGCCGAGAGATATTCAAATTTATTAACTAATTCGTTTTTTAGAAGAGTGTTTTACTTTCGGAAAAAAATCATCCCTCACCCATACACGAGTGCTTCTTTCTCGCGAATGTTGTTAACCCTATTGTCTGCTTTTCCTTATTTTTGCACCTACGTTGTTCGTTAGTAACTTGTGTCCACAGTAAACTGTTTGTCAACAGCTTATTTTCAGATGAAAATTCTTAGTCAAAATGTTAGTTCGTCGAAAAGTAAATGGCAGAATGATATATGGACAACGATACAAATCACGATAAAGATATTCAGTTTACAAAAAAAAAACTAATATACGGAATTATACGAAAAGGATTTTATACTTACGTACTGCGTACAGTTGTTACAGCTGCGAGAATGATTTTTCAGTACCTGCACAAAGACAACATTTATTTGTGTAAAAAAATATCTTAATTTTTTATACTATTGTAAATNTGATTTTTCAGTACCTGCACAAAGACAACATTTATTTGTGTAAAAAAATATCTTAATTTTTTATACTATTGTAAATAACACAAAACAGTTTAGCTGATCTTGTCAAGCTCCAATAAAAATAGCACAATTTTTGTTCATCAAACCAGTTATACTTTTTTAACTGTTGCCTCTTGAAATATTCTCATTTTTTAATAAAATACTTATCAAGAGGCATTTCGTACTGTCCATCATATCTTAAAAATCGATGGCATTTGGAAACTGATTAGCNTGATTTTTCAGTACCTGCACAAAGACAACATTTATTTGTGTAAAAAAATATCTTAATTTTTTATACTATTGTAAACAACACAAAACAGTTTAGCTGATCTTGTCAAGCTCCAATAAAAATAGCACAATTTTTGTTCATCAAACCAGTTATACTTTTTTAACTGTTGCCTCTTGAAATATTCTCATTTTTTTATAAAATACTTATCAAGAGGCATTTCGTACTGTCCATCATATCTTAAAAATCGATGGCATTTGGAAACTGATTAGCTTCTAATTTGAGTAACCGTATCATCATGGACCTTAAGGAAAATATTAAACTTATCAGACGAACATTCCTCGTATCTACATTCAACGAAACAACTCCATAAAAGTAAACATAATATGAAATACTTAAATACATAAACTACCTGAATGACATAAAAATAGTTTTTTTAATTTTAAGATGTTACTTAATGAGTAACTTTGGGTAAAAGTCAAATCACTCAACTTTTTCGCTGAAGCGTAGCGTTTATTTACTAACAAAGATTATACAGACATCATATTTACATTATTTTGTACAAAATATTTAGTTAAATGTTTATTAACTTTACAAAATTTTGAACATAAACACTTAAGACAAATAAATATCTTAGTGTTTCTCACTTAGGTCGAAGGTGGAGGGGAGAGTTTAAGGTGGCTCTTAACTACGAGGTTTTGAGAGCCGACGAGGGTGAAGCGAGGTGGTTATAGAGCAGCTCCGGAATGTAAGGGTGGGGGAAACGGGAGAGCCCCGAGAAAATCCGCCGACCAGCGCTTTCGTCCGGCACGATTCCCACATGCGAAGGTGGACCGATCGAGAATCAAGCCTTGTTCGTCTTCGTGGAAGGCAAGTGCTCTAGCCACTACGTCACTGCGGCACCAATTAAGTCGAGAGGAATCAGTGATATTTCAATTATTGTAAACGTCCTGAGCGAAGTCCTCTCTTACCTGAGATGGCAACAGCATCTAGTCATGTGTCAGACATACTGTACATACAGAATGTCTATAAATTTCGTTACAAATTAAAAAAAAAATAGACCTAAACATAACAGATAGAGCAGTGTTGTCATATGTAAAGTGTTCTGTGACTGCTAAAGACAAAGACATTTTTATTTTCTGTTGCAGGACAAAATTGGAATTAANAAAGACATTTTTATTTTCTGTTGCAGGACAAAATTGGAATTAAAATTACATCATTGTGGAGAATGCAGTGTGTAGCCAACAACGTGTTTTTTCGAAACTATTTATTCAGTGTATATAAATTATATTTATTTTTGTGAACCAGTATTGGTAACTAGAGGACAGATCTCTTCAGGCCTGTATCTATTGAAATTCTATGTATTATCTTTCCAAATTCCCTGAGTAATCTTCCTTGGCGGTCGCGCAATACGCAATCTTTGGTTTATGTTATTATTCAGTGTTCGGTTAATGGATGTTAACATCAAATGAAATACAGTGTAATAGAAAAGTGTATTCTAAGTTTTTTTTTCTGTCATCGATAACAGCTATCAGTTTTGTACTATGCATTTCTGATTTCATCCAGTCATTTATACTTCAGAACATTTTTACTAACCCATGTTATTCGCTGAGATTCAGTCGGAATGTTTTAAAAAATAGGAGGCGTCCTTAAGTGAATAAACAACTATAGATAATATCAGTTTGATAAACAATAAAAGACTTTCGGCACTAGTTGAAAATAACATGACATCTTTTAATTGCAGCAAGCTGTTTAGTTACTATACATTAGTGTCCGTTCGTTACTGTGCCTACAAAAACGAAACAAAATATTGAATAGGAAAGCATTTTCGTTATTATAGTATTCATATTAAAATAAGAAATTTCAATAGATGATGTGACAGCAATTTCACTTGCAAACTGCGATTCTTATCTTTGTAACACACATATTGTATGTTCTTTAAAATGCAAAACTTAACGAAACAAATTTCTACGTGCTATTTCGTAAGCCTATGCTTATGACGTGTGCAAAAGGCGAAAATAAGACGACCTCATCTCCAGTCTATGTGTAAGCGCACACACTCAAGGGCTTAGTGCTCATCAAATGCCCTGCGTTATCCCGTATCCATCGGCGACCTCATGCATTCCCTGCTATGGATACAGCTGGTATTATTACACGTTTCCTTGTCTATGAGGCGTACACGCATGCGTGTCACCGCGGAACGGGCCTACGCCCCGCATCCGCAGGCGGAAGTCATGCATAATGCACTAGATTCCGGGATTGAGGAGCGCGCGACCCGGGCGGCCGCCAGATGCGTGCTTATTCCCATAGAGATAGAGACTCGAGATGGAGGAAGATGATCCAGCCATTGTGAGTGCAGCCTTATGTGCAGGATTCCGGCAGCGCCACTGATCCCAAGTTAACGAGATGCTGGGAAATACACTTCACGGCAGTTGTTATTGTTCGTGGATATCTATGGCTCCAGCTGTTTCTCCATCAACATCTGAAAAAAAATCTCCACCCGCAATTGTACATGTGACATAGGTGCAGTTACAGTCCTTTAAATTCTTGCGCATTTGATACCTTCTTATTATTTGTTATATATTTAAGTAATATCGTAAAATTACTGTAAGCGAAAATGAAGTCGTTCTATTAATAAATTTCCATGAAATTCATTAGGGATTTTTAATGCGATTGGAAATGCTGCAGATATCTCAGTCTCCCGTTATACTTAACGCTATGAAATTGACTTCGAACTTTTTTACTGAAACTGTGCCTGACCATGTCCTGCGCGGAACGTATTGTGAATTGTATATTTATGTTTCTCAAAGTCACGGTGTCAAAAGCCTCAGTCGAAACTCAGTATTCAATTTCGTTCAGAAAAAAGTTATGGTAGATTGTTTACATCTTCTATCAGATTTGAGAATTTGTTCATTCTACTTTTTAGGTAGGTGGTGCACGAACAGGTTTACGGTTGATAAACACGTTTAATACTGCCGATAGGCAAGTTGCAGAATATGGGTTGATAGGGAGCATTTCTATGAAAAATTCCTGGCGGGTTTCCCCTGAACTTCTGAACAGTTAACTGCAGGCTCTGTGCTCGGTGCTAAATAGGATAAAAATCTATCCTTCCACATCAGTCTTTATCATGCGAACTGTTCCTTCTTCAATTTCATTACACATATTACTTTATAATAAGTTGGTCAAGCACTGCCTATGAAGACTGCAGTCTTTAAAAAATTGATATATGCTTTTGTATTTTGTCAGCTACAAATGTTTAACACAATTTTATAATCACTAACATTAATTAAATATAAACTTTCATTTGGTTATACTCAGTAAATTGTTATTTTTACATGTTCTTCTTTCCTACGTGGAATTCTTTTTCACTTTATGATGTTCTCGTTTTTGTCCTTCTTTCATTCGGTTATCTGCAGGAGAATTAATAATTCTCCCATCTGGGCCATCAAATTCCCAGTTTGTGTACTTACTATCTTGTCTATGTAAACATGACCCCCCACCCCCTGCTTCATTCGGCGTAGTAACAGTGCCAAGAAATGTATTCATCTGCATAGGCAAACGTTCCATGTGCTTTAACAAAATTTTGAACTTCTGATTAAACTTATCCATGGCAGAGTCTACTACTGGATTCGCAGTATTCCCGGCCTTGTTGGTAATAGATCCAGGTGCAGTTGCATTCAAACCTTCAACGATGCTCATTGATATGCTCCTGAGCAATCACTTTCTTCTCTTGGCGAATCAGAAATTGTGGTCCATTGATGGTGTTTTCTTCAAGTGATATTTGTATTTTATATTGGGCTTAACCAGTTAACACTGGTTAACTTAACCTTAGACCACTTTATGTAGGTGAGGATGATCTTTCTCGTGGTCCATTTTGTCCTTTAATGGGTAGCCGAAATGATACATGGTTATTATTATTTTAGTGGAACCCCCCCGCCCCTCCCGAGATTCAGGAAATAAATTATTTTAACGACTTTGCTGAAAGAACAGAGGTTTATAT
The DNA here is from genome assembly GCA_002778355.1 of Clitarchus hookeri. NCBI lineage: Eukaryota > Metazoa > Arthropoda > Insecta > Phasmatodea > Phasmatidae > Clitarchus > Clitarchus hookeri. Next base: position 98,817 of record NQII01005298.1, read on the forward strand.
ATGTAAGATATGGGATCTATATGATGCCTGTAATGGTGGTGTAGCCTACTAGACAACACTGTTACAATTTCCTTTGCAGACTACGTTGATAAAACGACTAAACGCTACATTCGATTACACAGTAGGTACATATCATTTTCAAAAGAACTTGAAATCAGATTGAATAATATTGGTTAGACTGAATAAAAAATACCATAAAATTGAAATGCTGTTTTATGTGAGTAGGTATATTGATTTTTAAAATCTGCTTTAATTTGATATATTCACATCAAATTATGTATTCAAGTACTCTGAAATTGCAATGTTTACTTTATAACCAATAATGCAATTATCTTGGTCTTACTTGAACTAGATAGGCTACGCTGGCATAAAATAGTTCAATTTGAAACTAAAACGTAAATTGTCACCATTAGTATTTCGGTTGGCTTACTCAATATATGATTAATGAAAATCACAGTATGTAATTTCATTTCAAACTTATGTAATGGAACAAAGTTTAACTACTTACAGATATACCGGTTTTAGTGTGGCTTAAATAACTCAAAGACTGTTGGGGGTATATTTCTTCTGGTGGGTGTTTGAGGTTTTGTTTATACGTATGTATATTTATGCAAATCTAAACACTGGTGCTGTACTACAAAGACCATGAAAAAATACTTGCTGCTTTATTGTTATTGGATAAATACTATTTTTGTACTTGATATTTCACTTCTATGAAAAAGTATATATTTTTATGAAACCTTACACTTGGCTTCGTTGTGTAACGCCCTTTAGCTGGTGGTCTGAAATCTGAATGAGCCCAATTTGGCGATATTTCCTATCTGTTTTGTCCGGAGTCATGAAAAACCCACAGTGTACAAAGGTTGCATTTAAAGCAAAAACTAATTCCATTGTAAGAAATTATTTATATTTGGTTAAATAGAGATACAATGCCTACAATGACAACGCCATCTTCCTTCCACCCAGCGTGGGACATTTCAGCTCTGCGCACAGGTAACCTTTACAAATTACTATATACTGCATACAATATTTACATAAAATACTGCTCAACTAGTAAATTAAAATATTATTAATAGAGATACACAATTAGGCCAAACACAATTACCAAAAATAATAAGAGCATGCAGTATTCATAAAATGTCTCTGCCTTCAAATATTTACCCTTTCACCAGTCATTGATGCTATATCATGAAACATATTATATATGTATTTCAATGCGCAATTACACCAGTTTGCATTACCATAATTTAAATAGCACGGATCATACTAAATATGTCTTGGAATATGTAATTATACCAGTTTACATTACCATAGTTTAATAACATGGAGCATGCTAAATATGTGTTTCAATACGCCATAACACCAGACATAACCACCATATTATCCAACAGAAAGTTATCAACAATTAATTCTGTAAGCGAAGACAATAATAAAAAAATGCATTCATTATACATATATCTTCCCACACATTTACACAATTTATAACATATACTAAAATATGTAGCAGATTTGATTTTCTTGTAGCACTTCTGTAAGTATTCCAAACGCCTCCTTTTCGTACAACTTCAAAAAAAGGAAGTGAGTCAAAAGAGGTGTAAGCAAAGTCATTGACCAACTTGTTCATATTATCTGTAGGAACTTGCTGCGACTACTATGTAATAACAACAACTCAACATGGTTGCTACAAGAGAATATCAAATTCTCTTACATTTCAGTGTATCCATTAACTGGTGTGGCTTAAAATTTACAATGGTTACCTTGGAGCAGTTCATAGCCGAAATCACTCGCCTGACGTTATCCCAGCTAGACGATTTTAGCATTCATAAAGATGTGAGATCTACGCCCTCCTTGCAGAAAATGCTGTGCCAGAAGCAGGAAAATTTGCCACGACATTGTTGCGCAGATAATAACTTTATGAACAGCCGGCCCTCTCCATGATCCATTTGACCCATCGCGCAATAATGGGTTGACCACTGACGTAGTCAGTCATTCCAGCACGAAGCAAATTTAATTTGGCTCATGCAATAACTCTAATAACGCCCGTCAGTTCTCAATAATATCCTGGCCGCGCATATTATTATGTGAAATACAATTCTTCAACACTTTTGCACAAACGGGAATAACTCGGATTCTCCCAAAACACCATTTCTAATTAAAGTGCGCGAAATATTGATTAAATCAAAAATCCATGATTGACTCTCGTTTCTCTTCTTTGTGCGACACTCGTCCGCAATATGTCATGTCCCGGGGCCTACACCGATCAATACCTCGGCGCACGCACTCGGCCAACGAACGTCAGCTTGCGCCAGCCCGGCGCGAGGAATTCCAGATCAATAATCTGCCACACCCAATCGGCCAGCTGCTATGCTTGCAACGCGGTGTCAACGTCCTGGCCAATACCCTTGCAACGACTACCACCAGCAAAAGCTGCTAGACCTCGCGCGGCCCACCGCTAGGCCGCAGCACCGCACGGCCCGCACAACTACCGCAACCCCTCGGCGGATACCTCAAACAGAAAAGCCAACCCAAAGCCTACGCATTTCCTATTACCACGGTCGCGTATAGAATTAACACCAGCTTTACAATTTATACACACAATGTGACATTATAACTTCACAGTTGTATACAGCAGAGTGATCCCGAAGAAACAAACAAAGTTTATAAGGGTATCTGGAAGGCAACAAACAACACCCTTACAAACTTACTGTTGTTTTCTCTACAACCATTTGCCTGAGAGAGTTACACCAAGGCAACGTTTTTCGTACATTAATGTAAATACGATGATGACGTCATTAAAATCAATACGCACCCAAGGGTTACACACATTTGTTGGATAATATCATGTCACCCATTATTTTCTCAAAGAATATGGATTTTATTAGCCAACAATCGTTTGAATATTTCAGATCTCGATTAAAGACAACAGTGTACGCGGAATTGTTTTCATCTAATGGGGTTTTACTATTTTGAATTAAAACCATTTAAAATATATGTTTTCAAGAACACCTCTCCCCTTACGATTTACTGTTGGACATAGGTCGTATGATGCTTTCTATAGTATTATTCATAGGGAATCACCTCGCAGCATTTGAACCTGCTGTTCAGGATCAACCTGCATAGAAATGGAGAGATTCATTATTATTATTATTATTCGTATTTTTAACCTATGGTTTTACAACCACGTGTTTCACAAAAACATATTTTTGAGCACAACTCTGTCTTAATTGGCAAGAAAAGACTGAAAACAAAATACGTTAGAAATAATATTATAAAAAAACTCTTCATAGAGAGTTGCAAACGTTTACACCAGAATAGGGATTCAAACTGGTTAGAATAGGTTTCCCAAAGGTTTATCTGAAAAGCTGCATGTAATCAGTTGTTTTAGTTATTCAACCAGTTGCAGACGTTCGACAAAATGTAATATTGATTGTGTTAGGCACGTTTTGCCCTAAGCTCAATTACATGAAATTGTTTTTATGGATGGCATACACGCTCGTTTAATATTTCAGTTTTTTGATGCCATGTATTACAAACATAAACGAGGTAACCAAGTAAACAAATTGCCATTTACCAATTTAGAGCGGATGGTGTGATTCGTCAAAAAATATTTGTTCCTGAAACTTGAGCCCCAACTATAGCGGCATCCCATGGGAATTAAAATCACATAAACACATAACCAAAATCACCTTGTTTAGTACTTTTAGCTACAAAATGGTTTTGTGATAAACACTAGTCTTATTTTTTTCCTGCGGAACTTTATGGGCTTGGCCCTCATTCCTTCACGAGATACCAAAAATGCTTCGATGCTGCTCTTTGATATACGATTACAGGTTCGTTACGTATCGACGATACTATTTTAAAGTAAATAATAAAATTATTCCATTTTTTAGAAAGACCAAGCAACTTCAGGTTCTAAATAACATTTTTCAGAGAGTTTTTTGAACACAGTAACCCCAATTTCGTCTCCGATATTATTGTCACCAATTATAAATAGTTTATCACAGCCTATTAGTTGGGATCACTGAAAATTATTAAGTGAACTTTGAATTGCTAAACAGCAACTCGTGTACCAACCTTATTTCTTCTGCATGGAAGGTATGTCGTTTATTAATAAGGTGCTGGTCTAACTAGAGCCATTTCCCGCGTTTATGTACGGAAGAAAGGAAGCGGGAAGGAAATAACGAACGCGCATTAAGAATTCCAACGCTTGTAGACACTAGGCAATGAAACGGTGTAGTAGTAATATTTTTTCGTGCTACTTTCAATTAGTGTACTTTAAGCAGCGATACACTAATGAAAAATACGAAAACATTTCAATGCAATCTACTACGTTAATTTCTTAGATATTAAGGAAGAGTGTTGAGATAAAGAACCGTGAGAAAACAGTTTTTGTATTGTTGGAAGAATCATATGTAATTGTTATCATGAATTGAAATTGGTATTTGCTATTACTCTGAAGTGTGAATGCTTATCCTATAAGTACAGACTGTGAGGACGTTTAAAGGTGTATTTCAAACATTTTACAACGCAATTCGCGTGTCCCAAAAGCGAGCGCTTCATTATAGCCCCACCTACCTGGATGTCTGTTTGCGAGAGTAAGACACGGCATTAATGAAATGATTCGGACGACGTTGCCCGGCGCATGTAACACGGTAGAGCGTCCACGCTCAAACCAATGAACTAAATGGCGCGCAGTCTTTTCTCGCTGCAACATGCGACAACAGAACTTTAAACCGGAGAGAGTGATATTTTATTTATGATAATTCTTTCACAAAGTACATACATGTACTTACATGAACACGACAGAAATTCTGTTGAAGTGTATGTACCTTCAGGAGTGAGTAGACTGCATTGGGAATGCACTCAGTAGTTTTGCATGAAAATACGAATTACAAAAGTGTTGTAACTCGGTTCAAGTGGCACGTAAGCGGATACTTATGGTCCCTACGCTACTTCCCCAATTTTTTTTCATCCGGTGGCATGACACCACATTCCCTTTTGGTAGACGACAAGCTTACTGACAACCAGACGGACTTCATTTTCAGCAGCGGCGTTCACAGGTATATTTCTTTGGTAGTCTAGCAGTAACGTTCTTGGTTCATGTGGGGAGGAAGCAATACTGGTAACTCTATAAATTAATAGTTCTAGTTTATTACTGGCTAAATCGATTGTTAATATTAGTTATTTTATGTAAAACGTTATGAAATGTGAAACACGGAAAGATTTTCCCAGTATATGAGAATGTCGTATGAGACTTTAGATTAAATGTTAAGAAAAGTGGAACATCGCTTGACGAAAACATGGTGCAATTGTAACACACAACCTATTCTATCAGAAGAAAGGTTTGCTAACACAGTGAGGTAAGTTATATTTACTGAAAAGATTCATCCCATGCTTAATACAGCAAACAAACGTTTGTGATACATGCATAATAGTAATAATACATATTTGTTGATGTACAACATGTCATAAAGTATGGTACATTGTCTTAAATGTAACAAATAGGCCCTATCCACATGTCAATATTATTATTAAACTATAGTTTTCCTGCATACATATGAAAGGTATGTTGTACAGGAAGCAGTTACAATGTATTGAAACCTGTGGTATGTGTTGTTGGCACAATACCATAAGTAACGTTCTCATGTGATGAAGTAAACTAAGGAGTAGCTGTAGTATATACTTGCGCGGTGTTATGTAGTGATCATGCCTTAACTGGACGACGGTCTGCCTGATCACACCTTCAAAGATTAAACCAGGGCACGAGCGTGATTGAAACACCTTGTGAAATACAGTTGCAGAAATCCCCTCCACCAGCCAGTAAATGGGGCAGAAATATTAAACAATGCAAGCGATATATGCCAGCGTAAACACTGGGAACGGCGTCTTTTGTCGTCGACCCAACCACATGACCGGCAACATGAACAAGGTGCGAATTTTGAAATTAGATTGTAACAAAATGGCGTGAGGTATTAAATCTTAATATTATTAATAAGCATCTTGATATTCAATTTAAAGCTTACCAATAAATATTCACTTAAATAGTTATTGTATAATCATTATATGTCTAATAAACTCCATCTTATAATGCTGTGCTCTACCGAATCATGAGTCATTATTGAGCTACGCCCCTAAGACACATTTATGTATGAATGGCTTAAAAGTTCATTCTGAACAATGGTGGAGGCTTGGTTCCTCCCTACCCTCTCACTATCTTTTATCAGCTTCTCTAAAATCTACCCACATTTCAATAAATTCCCCACCCACCCACCAATGCAAATTTCCATATTAATAATTGCAAATTTTCAGCGATATTCACTTTTAACATTAAAACTTTTAGCTGTTATGTAGCATTATAATTAAAATTATGTCATAATGTCTACTTTTAACATGTAATAGGTTTTATAAATAATTAACTTTTATAGCCCAATATCTGAACCTTAAGCAATTAATTGAAAGCTAAATAACCAATGGTATTAAAATTTTAAGAATTTCAGTGTGAACCGCAAGTCCCTAGTTGCGTGTATATACTTGTAAACGATTTACCTCAGCAATACCAAGCTAGTAATATAAATTAAGATATAAATTACCTGTGTGCACTGGATGTAGTTAATTGAAATGAAACTATAACTGTAATAGTAGTTCATAATCACGCAACAATTTTCATTAAATTGACTTTCAACTCATGCTAATTTAATAAATTCCACGCAGTACACCATAGTGCACGTAGTTCGTTATAACTGTGAACAGATCAAGTAAAATTATATAATGAAACTTTCCCCTCAGTCTGCATACTTGACGCCTGCAGCGTCCCTATATTTTATTCGTCCATACCACGCTCTAACGAAGCTCACAGGCGAACGACATCAATCGGGATTTAGGGCCTGGCAGCCGTGACGAAGGGAGCGGCGCTAGATCGGCCCTACAAGACGACCATTTGCATGGGAAGGCGGACATGCGGGAGAATAGCGTCACGGTGTGGGATCAGGTGACAGCGGGAAGAACACGAGTGCAGCGGCCAGGGGGAGATCCCAAAGTATTCCCACAACGCCGAACCAAACAACAAACCTCCAGGCAGAATAGAGGGACAGACGCCAGACTCCGCGAGCAGGCAGGAACGGCGAGACGTATTTATGACCTCGCCAGGCTGTGTTTTGTCCCAGGCTTTCGACCACAATAAAAACCGAGAGAGCGTTTGGACGAGCGCAACGAGAGGCCCCTTTCAATTATTTCCGCACGGACAGAACGGAGTGCTGAAACTGGTAAACCAGAACAAAACAGCAGACGCTGGACCCAAGTACGGAGCTGGAGTACACGCCCGCGGTTGATTACCCAGGGGGGCGGTCCGCGGCTACCTGGAGAAGCGGGGGCAGTTTAATATGGCAATGAGGGCCTACAAAACCGCAGGAGTCCGAGGAAACAGGGCAGTCGGCCGATGAGATTCAGGGAGGGAGGAGTGATTCCGCAGGAGACGAGCACGGCAGCCAGCCGCCATCAGACGCAGAGTCCTGCGTCGACCCGAGAAGGAGGGACGTCGAGACGAGTCACCGAGGCGCCCGTGACAGGACGAGAGCAGTTCCAGCTCACCGGACCTCATCTGCAGGGACAACTACTAGCACAGCAAGCCAGATAAGTACAGTCATCCAGCGAGTGTGAAGGACCTTTAGTAGTTATCCCGCAGNACTAGCACAGCAAGCCAGATAAGTACAGTCATCCAGCGAGTGTGAAGGACCTTTAGTAGTTATCCCGCAGTGTGAGGGACCTTTTAGAATCATCCAACAAGTGCGACGAAGATCCCCCACCCCCCCTTTTACGACGCGAATTGTACGGAGCATACGTAGAAAAGGGAGGGAGTTGTCTCAAGGGTTCATGTATCAATTCACATGTTCATGCAACAATAAAACCTCGATTTGTGAAATATGAATTATCCTGTATTCATTCATTAGTGAATTGGACCATTAAACAACAGTGTCGAAGCATTCCTACGCCCGATCACTGAGGACTAGTATTAAGTGTTGGCGCCTCACGCCACAGAACAGATTACAACACCTACGTCCAAACCTCAGCTTTGGCAGGTGTCATACTGTATATTTAAGAAACTTCTCTTAACATGCATAGAAATAAGGTATGCCAGTTAACTATGAGATTTTTGTACGCTGATAGAAAGCCAGTATCATGTTATAAGTTGCCATAATGAAGGATGAGATGTGGCAGCTACAGGCCAAGCTACGCAACCCAGTTGCAAAGTACCGAGACAACACATTATCGCATCAGCACTTCCTCGCGGCTCGAGTGCGGCTGTATTGCGAAAAGGCGTGCCATCGCACGCACCACGCAAATATTTCCCCACACCCACTTTTAACTTAAGTTTATTTTTGTAGTTTATTGTTCCTCACACTCTCAATATTTTCACGTACTTCCCACCAACCAGTGCTCTTAGGACATGGGGAGAATGAATTCCGTTATGTTCATGCAGTTATGCGAACTGAGGACTTAGCCAATCCTCGTGGCTTTCGGACGTGCGAGCGACAAGCCATGCCAGTCAGAACTGTATTGTTCGATGTGCAGACTGCTAAACATGACATGAGAAGGAATAATTGTGTGCAATGGCAAGGGTAATTAACGAAATGGGAATAGTGCCCGGGACACACCCACTTCGACTGTGTTTATCCGTTCACAGTTTACCCACATCCACCCAATTGTAAGGAGTATTTACCCAGGAGGTCAAATCTTTCGTTTCGTGTGAGACGCGAAGTAATCTTTGGGCCTCTGGCGGAGCTGTGAGCCGACCAGATGGACCTGTTTTCTGTGCTCTACTAGTCTTGAGAGAGTTCAGGCAGTAGAAGCGCAATCTGGATGCGTTGGATTTTTGCTATGGGTCCTTTATCTACTACAGATTACTTTGAAAGTGTACCACGAGGGTACTTTCGCTTTTGACCTCCCTGGTGTAAGTCATTGAGTGCAGATTTCCCCAATCCCCTTATGCTACCTCTTTGTGTGACAGTAGAATTGTAACTATAAGATACTTAATTATTTATATGTTCATTTCCTCTCTATTATCTTCTATTTGCATAATTAGTGTCATTATGTTTTTATTATACTTAAACTATGTGCTGATGTCCCTCGGCCTTGTTAACATGCTATACGTTCTTCCCCTCTTTATTACAATCTTAACTTTTTAATAATCAATTTCATTATATTCTATTTACGTTATGTGTTGGAGACCAGCATCCTTATTAACATTTTAATAATTCTGAGCTTTATCCGCGCACACAGCTAACTACAATAACTTATTTTCAGAGAAAAAATTCTGTATGAAAACAGGTACTTGCATAACCGTGCTGATTTGTAGGCATTTACTAAGAACTGGATGAAAAACAGTAACGTAACTATAAAGTTGTAACATAAGTTAGTATTTATATACGGCCCGAGAGAACAATTGACAACAACAGTTTAGAAATAAATGATCTTTAACTCACATTTAAATACATAAGCTTCCAAGGTCAGATACACCCAGAAATACAATAAAACAGGATTAAATCCACAAGTTAATTGAGTAAATATAAGCCCTATAATCTATAAGGGTCCCATCTTAATTTATTTAAGGAAATTTTTTTATATAAGATGTTTCAACAAACTGTGAAGGCATTCTGTTAATACATTTCCTTGCAAGTTTCAGATCAACAGTACCACATGTTCCACGTCAACAGCAACCAGCAGATATGTCACACAAACCCTCCTCATGTAAAGTCCCTCCGAAGAATGGCGCAAGCAACGCCAAGGAGAACACCTGTCCTGACGTCATGCGCAACAACCTCAGCACCGCGCTCACAGCCGTCAGCACTACCGCTTAACTCAGCTCGCGAGTCTTACATAAAAATATTTACATGTAACCAGTGGTTCACATATTTTACTTACATCACTCACACCGCACCCTGCAGGTACCAAAGAGTAACACATAACCAAATTTACTTTAAAAAAGTTTATGATTGCACAACAAAAGACGAAAAAATTAGCATTTGCTAATAGGAGGCCTCCGAAAGATATTTTTAAAATGTATTATTTAAAATAAAAGGAAAAATTTAAACCAGCTTTAATATACAAAAGAATTTGAAGAAAAAAAAGTAATACTCCACGGTTTGTAACAAATATATAAACATATGTATATATATTCTATTTGAAATTTTAACTACTTAATCAATAACTTCAATGAACAAATTAATACGTTGTCTAAAATAGAGACGTCTGATTTGTAAAACTTTATTGAATTGTAATCATTTAAATAATTTAGTCCTTAAGAAAAACGTAATGACTTTCTTATCACTGTAAATTAATATTTTAATTTTTATAGAAAACGAACCATTTGTATAATTAACCACATTCAATAGATATCATTATCTGTTATTGACACATATTTATCGTATAATAAGTAACATTAATTTCTTAAACATACGAGGTGTGTTAAAAAAAATACGGTGACTTTGCAAATTTCGAGGTCTACGTACATTCGATTATCGATTGTTTTTTTTGTTAAGTTGGTACACATGTCCCCAACAAGTGTTGACATTATCAGCCATTTTGCATTATTAATTTGTTTGTGACAGATATAAAGGTTAGACATGTTTTGGTGAGCTTGGCGATTTTTTGCTATCGCAAAAAATGGATCAAAGAATCTGTATTAACAACACCGTAATCATGCCTCAGCCACCGTATTTACCAGACGTGGCCCCCTGCGACTTGTTCCTGTTCCGAAAACTGAAGATACTCATGAAAGGACGGAGGTTTGCCACGATTGAGGAGATAAAGACCTGGGAGACTTCAATGCCATACCAAAATGCGCATATCATAAGTGCTTCGAGGATTGGCAAGAAGCGCTGGCACAAGTGTATTATATCTGAGGGGGATTACTTTGAAGGGGACAAAATATATATTGATGAATACATAAATATTCATCGAGACAAAGTCACAAAATAACAAGTAACTTTAGTTTTTGAACTCACCTCGTGTGTTACTATAAGCATCCTTTCCGTTCCCCTTTTAAGTATTGAAACGTAGTAGAAAAGCAGCTGCACCATTTCTTTCCTTATTGATTTTTATGGAAGTTCCAATTATTAATTAAATAATATTTTACGTTTTGATACCATCCTATCAGTATCCTACCACCTTGACGTAACATACCATTTTAGTCTGTAACATTCTCCTATCACATCACTATTTTTGTCAGTACTCTAACATGTATTTATTTTCAGCAAGTGTATTTTCTATACAAACAAAACAATAATTATTGTAACAGGGAGAGCAGGTAATTTTAATAATTCAAATTCCCTACAGTTTAAATGATTCTTTTTCGCTATAATTACCAATGTTTTACATGGTATTGCTGTTTCATTCTTTACAAGAATTAATGTAATTAACGATCCATGCCAAGTAGTACGTAGGGATTCACAAACTCAAGAAAGGCTGACGCGTTCGCGAACCGCCCGCTGAGTGTCTGCCACGCTCGCGTGGAAGACAATTTGCACACCCAGCGGAAATGCAAGTTCAAGGCCCGCAAGGCCACTGTAATCACACAGCCCAGCATTTCATCGGCCCACCTTACCCGAGTACTGCACGAAAGCAATTGGCAGTTCCTTATACCTTACTTATCCGTCTAATATAATTCCTTTAAAAAATGTTCCTACCATAGCGAAGAGGACTTCAACCCGATCCATATTCCTGCTGCCACAACATGAACCCTTCAACTCCCAGTCATCTACATAATCCACACGGACTCCAGGGCGAGATGAGGGCATCTCGCTAGTGAACATTGGGGAGGGGTTATGAAGCGATCAGGCCTTAACTGGACAGTCTGCCTGATCACACGTGATTGCAACACCTTGTGAAAGACAGTTGCAGAAATCCCCTCTACCAGCCTGTAAACTGGGCAGAAATATTAAACAACNATTGCAACACCTTGTGAAAGACAGTTGCAGAAATCCCCTCTACCAGCCTGTAAACTGGGCAGAAATATTAAACAACCCAACCGATATATGTCAGCGTAAACACTGGGAACGGCGTCTTTTGTCGTCAGGCCGACCAGATAGATGACCACTGAAGATGGGTGTGTCAGGCCGTCGTCAACCGCCTCCTAGAATTGGTCTCCGGCAACATGAACAAGGTGGGGACTTTCCAATTAGATTATAACAAAATTGTGTGAGGTATTAAATCTGAACATNTTGCAACACCTTGTGAAAGACAGTTGCAGAAATCCCCTCTACCAGCCTGTAAACTGGGCAGAAATATTAAACAACGCAACCGATATATGTCAGCGTAAACACTGGGAACGGCGTCTTTTGTCGTCAGGCCGACCAGATAGATGACCACTGAAGATGGGTGTGTCAGGCCGTCGTCAACCGCCTCCTAGAATTGGCCTCCGGCAACATGAACAAGGTGGGGACTTTCCAATTAGATTATAACAAAATTGTGTGAGGTATTAAATCTGAACATTATTAATAAGCATCTTGATATTCAATTTAAAGCTTACCAATAAATAATCACTTAAATAGTTATTGTATAATCCTTATATGTATAATAAACTCCATCTTATACTGCTGTGCTCTACCGAATCATGAGTCATTATTGCGCTACGCCACTAAGACACTTTCATGTATGAATGGCTTAAAAGTTTATTCTGAACAGCGGTGGACTCGGAGACACTAGCAGATGAACGGTCTGAAGAATGCAGCGAGTGTGGAGATGAGAAACAATCATGGCGATATGCGAATTGTTCTACGAGTTCTTGCACCTTATTCTGAAACGACAACTTACGCGAGTCCGGTATTTTCCTGACATGGGAAAGTAAACTCTTAAAAAAAACCAAGGTCTTCGTCATGATGCCGTGATACTTTTTCTTGAAGGTATTCCACCTTTTGCTTTTCCAGATCTAACAAACACTCATTAAATTTGTCCGTAGCTGTACGGTTCCTTTTCCTGGTTGGTGCAGATGAAGTCGCAGGTGGAGTTGCAGAATGTGTGGCAGTAGTGTCACCGTTAACCGTTTGCACGCAGTATTTTATCGTGTGGTCAATAACCTCTTCATTGTCCCCTTTGTCAGAGATTGGTGGGGTTTTGGAGCAAGGAAGCGAAGAGCCATCCGATTCAGCTGGTTGAGCAGGAGCAACACTCTCCATAGAATTTTCATATGTTATCTTGCTTAAATAACCTGAACTATGTCTTGCTGTAACAATATCCTTTAGGAAGAGCAGCGACAGAAAATATGGCCACTTTGTNCTGAACTATGTCTTGCTGTAACAATATCCTTTAGGAAGAGCAGCGACAGAAAATATGGCCACTTTGTCACATGTTTGGAACCTACATCATCCCCTGAGCGCGAAGGTGGAATTTTTCCCACTTCTACAGCGAACTGATCCCTGAGATATTTCCACTTCCTTCTTGCTGTATATTCTGAAACACAATAACGAATCCTATACAAATACTTGTTTAACTCTGTTCAAAAGGCGAAAAAGTTGTAGATTTTGGAACCTTATAATAAAAGTGATTGAATTTCAATTTCCCTTACGCATGGAAAAAATGATTTTTACTTTTACTTGAAATATTTTGCGTAGCTTTACAATAATACTATTTTGTGCAGTGAAACAATGTTGCAAAATATCCACGAAATAGAGAGAAGCATTTTGTTCACTGGAACTGCCTTGTTACAGATATAAACAACCTGCAACTTACTACCGTAATGTTTGTTGCAGGTATTTAGCAAACAGGAACCTCGTTCAAGTCTGTATAATTCTCTTTCCGAATGGGAGCATCTACCGTCGGGAAGATAATTGCTGAGACAGTAACCGATCTATTGGCTGTTCTGCAGCCGGAACACATGCCAGTGCCAACAAAGGAAAGTATGACAGTTGTTGCAGAGGACTATTTCAAGATTTGGAACTTTCGTTACACTGTTGGTGCTATCGATGGAAATCATGTCCGTTTTGTATCTCCAAAGAATACGGGTTCAATGTTTTTTAATTATAAGAAGTACTTTTCCATCGTTCTCCGAGGTGTATGTTATGAGAATTATAAATGTATTACATTAGACTTTGGTGGGTATGGCTAACAAAGTGATGGTGGTACATTTCATACCTCGAACATAACCCAGTTACTTAGCAATGGGCCACTTGACGTTCTAGAACTTGGATACCTCCTGGAATAAACATTTGACGGCCCCATTTGTGTTTATAGGTGACGAAGCATACCCTATCCTTCCTTTCCTGTTAAAACCATACGGCCCCAACAATTTGACAATTCAACAGGAATGCTTTAATAAACGGTTGAGTAGGGAAAGGAAATCTATAGAATGTTCTTTTGGCATACCATATGCAAAATGGCGACTACTTACTAAATGCATCGAAACTGACATTACAATTGCGTATGATATCATTAAGTGGATGTGTATTTTGCATAACATCCTTCTTGACAAAGACGGCTTTGAAAGACGCCTCACTGATGTAGAAGTTACTGCTAAAATATATCACCCGAGGCATGCTGCTGGCAGGCCTACAAATGCCGGCAAAACCGTCAGGGATATTTTAACAATATATTTTACAAACCGTCCTTTGGTGTACAATCCATAAACAGAAGTGTGCAGACCTTTACATGCACATGACATCAAATTCGGTGGCACTAACTAGTGGCAAATTATGTTAAAACGTGTTCAAAACTTACGTTACAAATGCATTTATTGCACAGACTTGCCATCTACATTCATTTCTTGGCTGATTTCTTTCCAGCGTTTCTGCAGAACAANAAATGCATTTATTGCACAGACTTGCCATCTACATTCATTTCTTGGCTGATTTCTTTCCAGCGTTTCTGCAGAACATCTCGATCCGCATGCGAACTATCCCGTTTATCCTAAATGGGACGTCTTTTATATACAGCACTAGCAAGAAGATCGATGCCCATTATTTTTTATCACGCTACAGCACTTGCGGATACACTACCTGCGCCGGTCACCAGCGAACAAGAACTACCTACNAAATACATTTATTGCACAGACTTGCCATCTACATTCATTTCTTGGCTGATTTCTTTCCAGCGTTTCTGCAGAACAACTCGATCCGCATGCGAACTATCCCGTTTATCCTAAATGGGACGTCTTTTATATACAGTACTAGCAAGAAGATCGATGTCCATTATTTTTTATCACGCTACAGCACTTGCGGATACACTACCTGCGCCGGTCACCAGCGAACAAGAACTACCTACNCCTGGGACTGTTAGAAATCGATGTTCTGTATATGAGGCACATTACTTCAGAGTACGGTTGACTCGCATATCAAATAAAAAATTTGCAAATATGGACGATTGGAAAATTTACAAAGACCACTTTGTGTGTGACGCACATTTTACTGACGATTACCGTAGCCCGGGAACAAAGAGGTTAAATAGAGGTTCTTTGCCCACACGTGGCTTGCCAGGTAATCATGAAATAGGCCTATAAGTAATAATTTGTATTTTTAATATTTAAAGCTTTTCTTTATTTTGCAATACCCAATGCTGGCGTTTTACATTAATCGCAGCACTATTTTATTTACAGACAGTCTAAACCTTTATTGTTTACCGCAAAGAATATTTTCTAAAGTGGCCAGTACTAAATTACTGTGATTAAAATTTAATTTTTCTATATAGCGTTACTGCGTGGAGAGTTCAAGTAGGCTACTCTTTAACCGCTTATTTTCACATAGTCATGTTTTATAGGCTAATAGGAGTAGAAATACTGTGTTTAAGATTTTCATGGAGGGGCTAGTTCTTCACTCTGTATCTCACAGAATGTCGAAAGTGTACAAATACCGACAGGGAGGACAGTTCTGCTCTGCTCAGAGAGCTCATCTAGTGAAACATGCCGGAAAGGTAAGCATTCAAATTACTTTTATATTAATAATAATATCTGCTAAAGGAAGTTGTAATGAAATATTTTGTACATTGTTTATGCAAGGTGGTGCTCCAAGAAAATGTTGCTCTTTGACTGCCGTAACAAACTTGAGCTCAGAGGTTTTCGTATTGTTTTGTTATAATTGTATTTTAGTATTTAGAAGCGTTCAATTTTGATGCCATTGATAATTGCTTGTTCGGTGATGGTTGCCATTTGGTATGGTATTTAAGCAAGTTTCAATACCTAGTGAAAATTAAATTCCGAAATATGANGTGCTCCAAGAAAATGTTGCTCTTTGACTGCCGTAACAAACTTGAGCTCAGAGGTTTTCGTATTGTTTTGTTATACTTGTATTTTAGTATTTAGAAGCGTTCAATTTTGATGCCATTGATAATTGCTTCTTCGGTGATGGTTGCCATTTGGTATGGTATTTAAGCAAGTTTCAATACCTAGTCAAAATTAAATTCCGAAATATGAAATATGTAATGTGTACTAATTTGATTCACATTGTCTAAACTTTGTGTAAATTTGAACCTACCATAAATTACACTTTAAGTGGTGGTTGTGCATTAACACAGATGAGTTTCTTTTCGTGGTTTGATATAAAATATCTATGCATGATTTTTGTGAGTAATCTAGTGTTTGTAAAATATATTAAGTGTTAATGAAATAATTATGTTTAAAATATGCACAGAGATAAGTCAATGTGCTTTGCCTAATAGCAGATACAGTTAAATCAGTAAAAAAGACAATTTAACTTACGAAGTTAAGTTTTCCGTATTTTATTTCAGAATTATCCTGTTAATTATTGAATAAGGTATTTGTAACTGGGCACCTAATAATGTTTGTTGGCAGATGCCACTATTTACTCTGGGGCTGCTAGTAAATAATTTATTACTGTATTGTTATTTACTCTGGGTAAGTAAGAAAATAATTTGTTAGGTACTGTAAAATTGCTTATAGTTTACAACGTATCTTCATAATTTTATATTTAAGACTTCTCTTTAGTTTATAAAAGTTCTGTTCTAACTAATTTAGGATATTTTGGAATGCTTGAAAATTACGAAGAAAGCATTAAAAAAATTGGTTATTTTAAAAAATAGCGACTTTTCCAAAAACAAACGAAAAATTCACGGAAAGTGGTATATTTCCACTCTACTAATTACAAAGAACACTAATTTACTAGGGGCATCAACATATTATCAATACTATCTACAAATACGATAGTGGGGAGGGCTATGAAGATCAGGGAAATTGTGGGGCAAAACATATGTAAAATATGTACGTTATCGTTATATTTTCTTACGTAAATACGTTAAATGCAAAAAGACCCAACCCGACAATACCTAACTTCACCATATGTAAATACAGTGTACTGATTGCCAACACATTATACCGTATATTTTCATGCGGCAGTTTATGTATCACCTGTGAGTTACACGTCGTGAAATAAGGTTTAATTCAATTAGTTATGCTAAATATCAAATAGCTACACACTCAGCAATATCGAAACCCTCGACGACATACTACAAAATGAAAAACCCTGTCATATTCTTATACCACACATAATAAAAAGTACCGAAACTATAATAAGTAAGCTCGCGTAGGGTCATCTGCCCCTGTGATTCACCTATCGTGAAGTTGGGTGTATTGAGATTAGGTCTGTTGCATTTTACGTGACTGACGGCAAAATTACGTATGTCTTTCAACTAACACACTCACACGCAATACTACACAGTACAATTCACTACCATATAATCACTGTATATGCTAAAACTCCGAATGTATTACGTTACTCACCCATTGAATCGGCATTCATATCTCGTAGATTATTAAGCATGATATGTTAACGTCTATTCAATTTGTCGAAACTCCATAGACACTCAAATTACCGCACAAATATTATATTTTAACATTTACCATGGACACATAATGACACAGAAACACTCGTATTTTTGCACAATTACTTGATTTAAAACGTCTAAACAGAATAAATTGGAATAAAACACGCTTATCAGCACTCGTACATATCAAACCTTCGCTCAGTCAAATTCACACGTTACAGTGGTTACACTGAAGTGGCGCAAATTCCCGCAGTACAACTGTGACGTAAACCAATTTAGATGCGCATTTTTTTCCTGTCTCTGTGCATCATTGGCCACCGAATGTATTGTAATACACTGAGGTGACAAAAGTCATGGGATACCTCCTGATATCGTGTCGGACCTCCTTTTGCTCGGCGAAGTGAAACAACTCGACGTAGCATGGACTCAACAATTCGTTGGAAGTCCCCGGCAGAAATATTGAGCCATGCTGCCTCTATAGTCGTCCATAATTGCAAAAGTGTTGCCGGTGCAGGAGTTGGTGCACTAACTGACTTCTCGATTATGTCCCATAAATGTTCGATGGGATTCATGTCGGGTGATCTTGGTGGCCAAATCATTAGCNACTGATTGCCAACACATTATACCGTATATTTTCATGCGGCAGTTTATGTATCACCTGTGAGTTACACGTCGTGAAATTAGTTATGCTAAATATCAAATAGCTACACACTCAGCAATATCGAAACCCTTGACGACATACTACAAAATGAAAAACCCTGTCATATTCTTATACCACACATAATAAAAAGTACCGAAACTATAATAAGTAAGCTCGCGTAGGGTCATCTGCCCCTGTGATTCACCTATCGTGAAGTTGGGTGTATTGAGATTAGGTCTGTTGCATTTTACGTGACTGACGGCAAAATTACGTATGTCTTTCAACTAACACACTCACACGCAATACTACACAGTACAATTCACTACCATATAATCACTGTATATGCTAAAACTCCGAATGTATTACGTTACTCACCCATTGAATCGGCATTCATATCTCGTAGATTATTAAGCATGATATGTTAACGTCTATTCAATTTGTCGAAACTCCATAGACACTCAAATTACCGCACAAATATTATATTTTAACATTTACCATGGACACATAATGACACAGAAACACTCGTATTTTTGCACAATTACTTGATTTAACACGTCTAAACAGAATAAATTGGAATAAAACACGCTTATCAGCACTCGTACATAACAAACCTTCGCTCAGTCAAATTCACACGTTACAGTGGTTACACTGAAGTGGCGCAAATTCCCGCAGTACAACTGTGACGTATACCAATTTAGATGCGCATTTTTTTCCTGTCTCTGTGCATCATTGGCCACCGAATGTATTGTAATGCACTGAGGTGACAAAAGTCATGGGATACCTCCTGATATCGTGTCGGACCTCCTTTTGCCCAGCGAAGTGAAACAACTCGACGTAGCATGGACTCAACAATTCGTTGGAAGTCCCCGGCAGAAATATTGAGCCATGCTGCCTCTATAGACGTCCATAATTGCAAAAGTGTTGCCGGTGCAGGAGTTGGTGCACTAACTGACTTCTCGATTATGTCCCATAAATGTTCGATGGGATTCATGTCGGGTGATCTTGGTGGCCAAATCATTAGCTGGAATTGTCCAGAATGTTTTTCAAACCAATCGCGAACAGTTGTGGCCCGGTTNCCATAATTGCAAAAGTGTTGCCGGTGCAGGAGTTGGTGCACTAACTGACTTCTCGATTATGTCCCATAAATGTTCGATGGGATTCATGTCGGGTAATCTTGGTGGCCAAATCATTAGCTGGAATTGTCCAGAATGTTTTTCAAACCAATCGCGAACAGTTGTGGCCCGGTTNATCTTGGTGGCCAAATCATTAGCTGGAATTGTCCAGAATGTTTTTCAAACCAATCGCGAACAGTTGTGGCCCGGTTACATTGCGCATTGTCATCCATAAAATTCCATCGTTGTTTGGGTACATGAATGGCTGCAAGTGGCCTCCAAGTAGCTGAACATAACCCTTTCCAGTCAATGATCGGTTCAGTTGGACCAGAGGACCCTGTCCATTCCATGTAAAAACAGCGCACACCATTATGGAGCCACCACCAGCTTGCACAGTTCCTTGTTTACAACTTGGGTCCGTGGATTCGTGGGGTCTGAGCCACACTCGAACCCTACCATCAGCTCTTATCAACTGAAATCGGGACTCATCTGACCAAGCCACGGTTTTCCAGTCNCCCTACCATCAGCTCTTATCAACTGAAATCGGGACTCATCTGACCAAGCCACGGTTTTCCAGTCGTCTAGGGTCCAATCGATATCGTCACGAGCCCAGGAGAGGCGCTGCAGGCGATGTCGTACTGTTAGTAACGGCACTCGAGTCGGTCTCCTACTGGCATAGCCCAGTACAACGAAAGTTCGCCGCACTGTCNTCGTACTGTTAGTAACGGCACTCGAGTCGGTCTCCTACTGGCATAGCCCAGTACAACGAAAGTTCGCCGCACTGTTCTAACGGACACGTCCGTCGTACGTCCCACATTGATTCCTGCGGTTATTTCACGCAGTGTTGCATGTCTGGTAATTCTGACAATTCTGCGCAGACGTCGTTGGTCTTGGTCATTAAGTGCAGGCGGTCGGCCACTAACGCGGTGGGAGGTTNTCTGACAATTCTGCGCAGACGTCGTTGGTCTTGGTCATTAAGTGCAGGCGGTCGGCCACTAACGCGGTGGGAGGTTATGCCTGAAATTAGGTATTCTCGGCACACTCTTGACACTGTGGATCTCGGAATGTTGAATTCCCTAACCATTTCCAAAATGGAATGTCTTATGTGGCTAGCTCCAACTACCATTCCACGTTCAAAGTCTGTTAATTCCCGTCATGTGGCCATAATCACGTAAGAAACCTTTTCCCTTCAATCACTTGACTACAAATGAAAGCCCAACCAATGCACTGCCCATTTATACATTTTGTACGCGATATTACTGCCATCTGTAAATTTGCATATTGCTATCCCATGAGTTTTTTTACCTCTGTGTATATCATAGCGATACACGTCAACTGTTTATAAATACCATCTGTGAACATCTTTTTGTATGATATACCATATGTATATTTATTCTACTAGTAATGCGTTACGAAGTACAATCCTCTCGTAAATATAGACAAGGTAACCCGTGAGTAATTCTACAGAATTACATGATGTTCCGACACTGTTTGATAGCTGTGTTTTTTACCCCGCGAATGACGTTTTATATATTAAGGATTAATTTCAAAAGGCATTCTCGCATTAAATACAATTTAGCGACCCAAAATAAATATATTGTACATACATTTGACGTGTTTTATCGCATAAACGCCACAATCTTCATAGCCATCCTCACTATTACATTTCATGGTAACTTATATACTGCAAATTATGTGAATTTCCACTAAAATTCGTATTAACTGTGATTATTAATAACCATATATAACATTGCAGGTATTATTTTCCCAATTTTCGGAAAAGTCGCTATTTTTTATAATTACTGGAAGTGACCGTGACTAAACCTTTAACTTTATGCTACTGTTCTCTTGGAGTAACAATCTGGAACTTCTATTGGATTAACAATTTGGAACACAACTCTGTGTGTGAATTGCTCTATATATAATTTCTTATCTACCTCGTAGAATCTATAGGTATCAAAGAATTTTAGGATATATTGGCACATCTCTAGTAAAATACCTTTAATACAGCAAATTTTGATTGCTAAAAAAATTAATTCATTTTCATGTTCGAAAGAAAACTTCCAACTCATTTCTATTGGAATACAGTGCTGACATAAGTTCCTTAAAAATGACGGCTGTCGCTTTATAGGATAGGCATAGCGCTGATGCCACACCCTGTCATACTTAACCAGGGCAGGCAGCTGTTAACGAAACTTCCGGGGATTCACCCTCGGCGAAGAACCGAAGTTGAAGAAAACAGGGTAAGTCCCGAGATTATTGCTCGGGGATGACCCTTGTGCCGCACAAGAGAAATAGTTGATAGGCAGCAACACGGCGAAGGTACCAGGGTAAGTCCCGACGAGAATAAGTGCAGACCCAGCTTCGTAGGAATCGCTGCCACAGTAATTACACCCTCCCTCGACCCTAGTGGGAGCACACAGGCTGCTGACAAAACACAAAACGCACAAGGAATACAGGGGAATTCCCCGTTTCTCTCGCGAGAAACTGCTGACAAATGTAACTTGAATATAGCAGGACACGAGTTAAATTAAGGAGCCAGCCGAGGCAGTAGTCAGTTGAATCCGCGTCGTCGACAGGTGCTGGACCAGAGTATGAGTGAGAATCAATTAGGCAGTCTTATCGCACGCAGAGAAGTGGCAGTCGGGTGAGCCAGTCGAGGCCGGGTTTGGATCCCAGCCACGTCAGTCGTAGAGTCAGTTGTAACCCACGCTGAGAGGCGACAGACGGGAGCGATGTCGAGACGCGAGAGAAGTCAGTCGTGTAACGGGAACAGAACAGTAGTATCACCAAGTTGGGATGCGAAGCACGAGGTAGAGTGGAAATCAGTCAGTCAATCAGTGAGTCAATTGTGACATCACCGGGAAAAGAACCCAGGAACAGTCGAGACAGTATGTGTAAATTTCCGGGATAAACCAAGTAGAAGTGCAGAGAACTTATGAGTACATTCCCGAAAAAGTAGTGGCAGTTTCCGAGGTGGAGAAGTTGGGAGCGCGAGACGAGTCGTGGAAGACATCGACGTAGGAGAGGGGACGCGAGGTCTCCGACGAGGAACGCCAGCCGAGATCGAAGAGACATCACAAGTCCCGGAAAACCATTCCCGGACTTCCGAGAAGGGAAGCCGAGCTCACCCAGCTACTTCAACCAAAGGCGAAGATGAGTGGTGAACTTCAACGAGGAGCGCCGAGCGCCACATCGAGTGAGAGGGAGTAGTCCAGCTGGACATGGTAGGGAGTCAGTGAAGCCTAAGGAAGAAGCCTGCTGAGTACAGCATGCCAACGAGAGTCAGTCCGAGGGCCTGTAAAAGGGCCACCCCACTCACCAGACCTCAACTACCAACGAAGACAACTCACCAAAAGCCGCAGTCACAGATATGTAGAAACGTCTCCATTCAAGCAGCCTTCCCCCCGATGAATAGCATTCCGCCCACCAGCCCTCGGGCCTACTTCTTGTAGGAGCGCTCAGTCTCACCAGTGTGTGTATAAATACGTNAGCCTTCCCCCCGATGAATAGCATTCCGCCCACCAGCCCTCGGGCCTACTTCTTGTAGGAGGGCTCAGTCTCACCAGTGTGTGTATAAATACGTTTGTTACCTTCAGGCAAATAAAATACTTGTGTGCCAACTAACAGAGAATACGCATATTTGTTTACCCCTTACTCAACAACGACAGGTGCCCTTAGTCTGCACCAAGTAAAATAACTCAGTACCCTACTAGCCATCATCCTATATAACTCAGGTGGCCTAGTAGCGAAAAAAGTAAGAAACATAGTGCAACTTCTTAAGCAGTTTCCTGTTCAGAACTTTTCCAACTTCACGAACCTTAAAATTTCTGCACTGTGTTGTGCCAATGGACAAATAATTGAACACAAACAAACTATTTTAAAGTTTATATTTTGGCAAAATATTTTTACAATAATTGGTAGCACCATAAAGATAGGTTTCAAACCTCTTACAATTCATCAAATTTATCATCACAAACATTTCCATAATCCATAAAAATGCATAGAAAAGTTTAGATGTTTAACAAAATATATTACAAAATGTAAGAGTATTCAATGAATTGCCAATACAATTTGATTTTGATAAGAACGTGAATTACAGAATTACCACTAGAATACAATGAGTGAAAATGTTTAAAAAACTGTAGAATACAAATATGTTGACTAGATCTTAGATAATGAGCTATTAGAAAACATGAGGGCAGCCTTAAAAGCCCAGTAAAGCCTCCTTTAATAAAATATGTGTATTAAAGCCTTTAATAAAAATTACTTAAGGGTGAATTATTGGTGGAGGCAGTCAAATGTCTCATCAGAGCTCCATTGATTAAAAGGAAAAAAAATCAAACACATTTAAAATTAATTATTTACGCCCAACGCGAGAGTCTTGGAGGCACAGCATATGGAAAAAACTTAAATGAATCTTGGGGCTCCAGACAAAACTAAACACTACACGTCAAACCAAATCTTAATTGATGACCGAAAACACAATTTAGAAAAAACACCCAACTCACTGCACGCCCAAGACGACACAAACAATGACATACTAATATTAAAAACAATTAAAACAATACTTGCGACCACAACTCGCTGTTTCGTGTTCCTCAACATCACGGCCACTCAGGCGACGCAATACATAAAAAAGGCCTCATATCTGCACACGCCGCACGGACGGCTAAATTACAAATTAAAACATATTGCAGCTCCTCAGGCAACTCCTGCAGGCGACAACCGGACGTAGAATAGAATGTGCGCAAGTAGTGCAACCACTTATATTAACTTGCCCCTTTAACAAAAAAAAAAGTGATGTACAGAAGGAGGGGAAATCAGGGAGAGCGAACGGGGAAGGAAAATTTAAGGGAGCCGAGCCGGGTATAGAGCAAGCCACCTCGCAGAATCTAGAGTACATAAGACGTCTAGCGCAACGAGCACTGTCGTCGCAACTCCCACCCAAAAACCTGTTCTCTGCCGCCCAGTCTCTGAACTAGTAGACACAAAACATTCAAACAGTATACCAATACAGAAGAATGANAACATTCAAACAGTATACCAATACAGAAGAATGAAGGTTCGTAGACATAGAAGTAAAGATCGACGAGAAGTAGAAGAGTTCAGAAAGTATAAGATTCCAGGTTACACGCAGAAATTTACAAAAACAGTTCAGGCACAAATCACAAACATTCGGAGTGATCAGCTCCATCTTGAAGTTGTAATGACGATGTTTTCTATGAAATCCCTGGGGATGGTGGGCAGCCAGATAGAATACCACTCAGCACCATCAGAGCGGTCTATTCTCGAGTACAAGGTACAGTAGCTTACAGTAGCACGGAGGGTTGCGGATGGAGAAACCAGGTGGAACTCTGCCTCTTCCAGCAGGTGACTCACACCACTTCTCGGCTCACGACGGGGGCGGCGGTAGGTTGACTCAACTCGACTCGGTAGTAAGACGGGAAACATGAAAAATAACCATGGATTATAAAGAGGAAAACCAGACAGCGAAACTAACACGGGAAAAGGAGTCAGGGAAACAATATGTGTATACCTAAATTAACAAAGCAACCAAATGGCAAGCACAAACACTATCATAAGACAATTAATTTCGTTGTTAATAGGGTTTCAACTGAGACACATGTGCTTTTCTAAACAACCGGTTTGAGCTGGGAGAAACGAGACAAACAGTATTAGGACCTAGAAATTTACTTATTTTAAATGGACCAATAAACTTTGGAATCAGTTTCCCTATTAAATCCTTTCCCATATATGCCCGCATATAATTTTCACAGAGGACAGGATCCCTAACTTAAAACTAATAGGTAACCTGCCCTGGTCCATCTTTACTGTGACCTGCAACTTTGCTGCTTCGAGACTACGATGGACCTCCTCAAAGAGGCGATCTCGGTCAGCGTCACCAAGGGGAGAGGGAAGAGGTGGAATATTCCAAATTTTGAGTAAAGGATGACTAAGCGGATGACCGAGGAATAGGAGAGAGGGTGGAACTCTCGTGGAATCATGTAAAGCAACTGTTGAATCCCACATTTATGAAATCCAAATTCTGATCCTACAAGTTGTGGTCTTGGTTATAAATAATTGTTAAACAAGCCTTAAGATTCATGTTGAATTGTTCTACCTGATTACCCTTCGAGTAATACGGACTGGAGGTAAAATGCTTGATAACACAGCGAAAACACATGTTCTTAAAACATTAGAGGTGAAATACTTAGCATTATCTGTAACTATCTGAACAGGACCACTGAACACCTACCACACCTGATCNAAACATTAGAGGTGAAATACTTAGCATTATCTGTAACTATCTGAACAGGACCACTGAACACCTACCACACCTGATCGGCGAGTGCTTTAACAATGGATGGTGTTTACATGTTTTCAACGGCAGCAAAATGACAAATTTAGTAAAGGTATCCAAAAAAACTGAAATACATATATTACCCTTTTTGGATCTAACTAAAGGACCAATTANAAACATTAGAGGTGAAATACTTAGCATTATCTGTAACTATCTGAACAGGACCACTGAACACCTACCACACCTGATTGGCGAGTGCTTTAACAATGGATGGTGTTTTCATGTTTTCAACGGCAGCAAAATTACAAATTTAGTAAAGGTATCCAAAAAAACTGAAATACATATATTACCCTTTTTGGATCTAACTAAAGGACCAATTATATCCACATGATCCGTGCTTCAAGGAGCCTGGGGAATCTGTGTGGCAGCCTGCACATCATTAGCAAGCTGAGCCTGCTTACACTTTTTACACAGATCACACGAACGCACAAAGCCTAATAAGCTGCCCCTAAGACTAGGCCAAGAGAAATGAACAGCAATTTTGTTAAAAGTCGTGCTGACACCTAAATGTCTGCCAAACACGGAATCGTGAAAGTAGGACAAAAGCATATGTCTCTGTGACTCAGGTACAACGATTTTACATGCATGTATACTCTTACCTGTGAAATACAAAATACCTTTATCTAACACATAAGGAAGTACAACAACATTACTCAGATCACTGTTAACATGAGCACAGAAACTGTCATACGCCTTTTCCTGACGCAACTTAACAAAGAATTCAGGAAAATCCTGTATAATATTAAGGGATGCCTNTTTCCTGACGCAACTTAACAAAGAATTCAGGAAAATCCTGTATAATATTAAGGGATGCCTCGGGAGCCCCCACCTCGTCCATTTCGAAATCAGCTGGATCGTACATTCTTGATAAGGCATCAGCCACCTGANTATCTAACACATAAGGAAGTACAACAACATTACTCAGATCACTGTTAACATGAGCACAGAAACTGTCATACGCCTGTTCCTGACGCAACTTAACAAAGAATTCAGGAAAATCCTGTATAATATTAAGGGCTGCCTCGGGAGCCCCCACCTCGTCCATTTCGAAATCAGCTGGATCGTACATTCTTGATAAGGCATCAGCCACCTGANTGCCTCGGGAGCCCCCACCTCGTCCATTTCGAAATCAGCTGGATCGTACATTCTTGATAAGGCATCAGCCACCTGATTTTTGGAGCCTCGGACATGATGAACCTTGAAACGGAAGCGAGACAGACATAGCACCCAGCGACCCAGTTTGCGCAGCTGTTGAGGATGGTTGACTCAAACCTCATTGTTAGTGTAAAGTTCGTATTCGTAATGATCAATATACGATGCATATTTCTCGAGCCCAAAAATACATGCTAGAGTTTCCTACTCATAGATTCCAAGTCTCCGTTCTGTCTCAGAAAGACTGCGACTAGCGAAGGCGACAGGTGTCGACCCAACTCTGTCCGCTGGCTTAGGACAGCACCTATGGCCAGTGACGAGACGTCAACTTGAACGACGAATCAGTGCGAAAAGTCCGGAAGGAGGAGCACCGGCGGAGAAACTAATTCTTCTTTCAGTTGAGAGAAGACCGACTCCTGCTTCTGACTGCATTTAAATTCTACTCCCTTCTTCTTCAAAGAATTCAAAGGTGCTGCCAGTTCGGAAAAATTGATCAATGAATTGGGAGTAATAATCTTATATTCCTAAACATTATTGCACTCCCTCCAAAGTCTTAGGGCGAAGGAAATTATATATAGGGGCCATACGGTAGGGATCAATCATCAGATGATCCTCACAGAGCAAATATCCCAAAAATTTCACCTTGTCTGATCCCAAGGTGACTTTATCTGGATTTATTGTCAGACCAACTTCCCGCTATTTTAAGGAACAACTGACGCTAATGGGACAAATGAGACTCGAGGTCATCACTGTAAACAATGATGACATCGATGTAGTTGAAGACAAGTTTAAATTTAAAATCAGACATAAAATGATCCAACACACATGATAGGGCTTGGCTACCGAAATTGGAATCCATAGGAATGCGCATGAACTAATGTTGGCTCAGGGTGTACTAAAAGCAGTTGACTTCCTACAAGAGGGATCCAGTAAACATTAGTGGGTTGTTATTCAAATCTATAACGGAAAACACACGGGCTTTACACAAGTGCTGATGAGCTTAATCGATTGTAGGCAACGGAAAAGGATCCTTATGGATCTTTTTGTTTACCGGGGAATGGTTAACTACCAAACGATACTTGTCACTTTCCTTTTTACGCACCAAAAATCCCGGTGAACAATAATCGGACGTAGAGGGAACTATTACGGCAGCCTCTAGTATTGTTTCTATAATTTCCCGGAATTCNCCGGTGAACAATAATCGGACGTAGAGGGAACTATTACGGCAGCCTCTAGTATTGTTTCTATAATTTCCCGGAATTCTTGGAGCTTGGGAGGCGTACATTTAAAATGGTAGTCATACACCGGAATATCATCCGTCAACGAGAAGTTAGAAGGGAGAACATCTCATTTACCAATGCGTGGAAAGTTTACATCACTAAATTCCTACTTAAACTGATTCAAGCAGACTTGAAAATCAGTGGCAGAACTCGTGCCATTCAATGAGGTAGAAAACCAATCCGAAACAGCGTCGACCTGCAAGCCAATCCTGAAGTTCGGAGAAAATCCAAACGACAAATAAAATTCGTCGAGGTTAACTGACACCCTGGTCTTTCACATAAATTAAANGAAATTAAAAGCCTTAATAACATCATATGATAGGTGAGAAAATACTCAAAACGGAAACGTCCATGAAAACCTACCGATCTTAAAATGTAGTTTCACAACTACATTACTTCTAACGATATTGCCGTTAGCGATACACCAAAGTTTATCTGACACACATATGACACAATGTTTGGAAATGATCTTGGAATCCAATAATTGTTTCAAAAAAGAATTACTCATGACACAATGGGCAGCCCCAGTGTCAACCAAGGTGANCAATAATTGTTTCAAAAAAGAATTACTCATGACACAATGGGCAGCCCCAGTGTCAACCAAGGTGAAAAATTCTGAGCCCCACAGGTGATCAACACCACACACTTCCTAACAGTGCGCAGGACTTTATCCTTAACCCGACTGGAAGACCCACACCGATTTCCAGTCACGATTAGTTTACTGTACTAGGACTGTACCTACGCAGGTGCCCAATCTCACCGCAATGGAAACATTTTCTCTCGGACATCGTACGCCTTGTGTTGGCAATTCCTAGCTACATGTCCCTAAGCTGCACGATTACTGCAACGCAGAGAATAACTGCTTTGCTCGACAACCTGTATATTGAAATTCAGCCTTGCACTCGCTGTTGGCTCGTACGGCAGGTGGAAAACAACCAGGTATTCACTAGAGACGACAAGGTGACCTTGNGCCTTGCACTCGCTGTTGGCTCGTACGGCAGGTGGAAAACAACCAGGTATTCACTAGAGACGACAAGGTGACCTTGAACCTCTACAGCAAGCTGGCGTAGCTCACGAAAATGACATGGAGTAGAGTCAAGCGTGCATTGCGCACGTACGTTCGGAGCCAAATTATCAATGACGGCACCAACTAGTTCCGTTTCGCTCATTTGCAAACATAAAGCATTATGAAATGCGCAAATGGAATCAACAAACTCGTACATAGGCTCACCCGGCCTTTGAAATCTAAAGATAAAGTCACGTTCNGAAATGCGCAAATGGAATCAACAAACTCGTACTTAGGCTCACCCGGCCTTTGAAATCTAAAGATAAAGTCACGTTCACATTGGAGCTTAACGCTGCGGAGGGGGGTGGGGGGAGGAACAAAGCCTGCATCAACCGGCGTTTAAAGTCCACAAAGGTACCACCATCTAATANGCGGAGGGGGGTGGGGGGAGGAACAAAGCCTGCATCAACCGGCGTTTAAAGTCCACAAAGGTACCACCATCTAATAACATAATTTTCTCACGGAGCAACTGTAAAATAACTCCTTCGCTTTTAATCGCGATGGCTTTTTGGCTTTTACGAGACTATCATCATAACTCAAACACAGACTAGCTATTTTATTTACTGCAATAAAAAATATCAAAATGCTAACCGGTTCTAAGGAAGTCAAAGGCGAAAGGTTTTGATNGCTATTTTATTTACTGCAATAAAAAATATCAAAATGCTAACCGGTTCTAAGGAAGTCAAAGGCGAAAGGTTTTGAAGGAACAGTAAAAATGATTTGTCTACTTTGGGCGGGGCGTTGTTTATCACAAACATTTGAATAAGTATTTGGTTTTAATGAAATTCTTGTTTTCATTAAAATAAACCAGTTCAATTACTTCGAAAGTGTGTTAGATATATTTTTAAACTTAAAATTCNAATTCTTGTTTTCATTAAAATAAACCAGTTCAATTACTTCGAAAGTGTGTTAGATATATTTTTAAACTTAAAATTCGGCGCCATTGCATGTAAGATTCAAATAGCCCATCAATTTTATTGGTAGTTCTCCCCACGGCCACACGAGCACAAGTGGCGCATTTTATGGTTTTGAAGACCACCGCTTGAGTGAGCTTTATATAAATATTCATGTTATGTGGTCCTACAGGCTGACGATCCAAGTACCTGTGGGATGGGAAATCNGGGGGGGGGGGGACCTGCCCCATTGCACTCCTCCCCCCACCAGAGTGATGCGCAAGTGTCACTGTGGTTAAACCAGCGCCAATCTAAGAAAGATGACCCGCCCCCTCTCTACTAGCACTTTTCCTATCAACTAATAAAGAGCATGATTCCTATCTATCTGTCTCCTGTAGCATTTTCTGTTAAATATGATAATGCTTGCAGTAACTTTTAAATTCTTTCCTGTCGAAAGGGTTTTAACAGTGACTATACCGGGGTTTTTCCCTTTCTCTTCTAATTATAGTTTAGCTATAAGTATACTTAGGGAGGTTCTCATGGCCAAAATAAGGCCATGGCAGCCCAATCCCTCGTTGCCGTGATGCATGTCTCCTTGCATGATTCTCCCTTCATTGTAGGCGTATGGGGCTTAGCCCTGAGACGCACTTAACTCCCGTCTTTACAGCGGGCTCACATAACACTTAGTTTTTGTGAAGTTAGTTAAAAAAAAATTGCTGTGGGATGAACATCGTGCTCGTGGCTGCTCTCTCTCCGGGATCTGCCCGCCCCTTGGGACCAGCGAAGGCGAGGGGCTTCTGGGAGTACGGCGGGACTATGGCAGGTTGGGCGCGGCGACTACTCCGCAACTCGTTACGTGCCCAGATGGCGGAAAAGGGTTCCCTAGGCTCTGGGGTGGCTGGGAATACACGAATACCAGCCCGCGGACCAACTGGCTGGTGCGAAAGTGCCGTCGTCGTAGACGTCGAGAACCTGGGTTAGCTGAGTACGAGATGGCGAAGCGCATCATGCAGGAGGCAGCTCAACGGTTATGGCGGGAAAGTAATCTCGAGGTGCCACGGGCGAAATGTAGCGAAACTCACTGCTGGATTCTGCGGACTACCGACTGCGGATGCGTGTGGAATGTAATGCAATGCACCGGACCTTGGAAGCATCCTGCCGTCATCCTTCACTCCTGGGCCAGCGGATTCGCCACCAGCACTGATAGGTCCTAGGTGTCCCACCCGACCTTAGAGCTCACCAAAAGAAGACTGACAGACTATTTTGGAGGAGGGAGAGGGGGTGGCTCCTTGGCCAAGTCACCCCGTCTTCACCCACGGCGTGGAGACCCTGATGTCAGCGCGGAAGAGCGAAGATGGAGTAGGTGCCATNTAGAATCCACACCTGCAGTCTCCTGTAGCAATTTCATTAATGCGTGAATAAGTTTTGAACTTCTTTCCTGTCGGGAGGATTTTTACGGTGTCTATGCCGGTTTTCCCCTCCCCTTTTTTAGCTATAGCTTCAGCTATAGGTACACTTAGGAAAGCAGTTCATAGCACCAATTGCGGCCATGGTTGCCTTAATCCCTCTCTGCCGCTATGCACGCCCCCTTGGATGACTTAATTCTCTCGTGGGCGTATGAGGCCTAGTCATGAGACGCACTCAACTCCCTTCCCTACCTCGGACGTACGCTTAATACTTAGCCATAAGGTAGGTTAGAAAAAAATTGTCCTACAGGTTATCGTAAGAAGGGCAACTGGCGCGCGCGTTTATATTGCTTTGCTGTCGTCAAGTTGGTGATTACTTCAGGTGTGAAGTGAAGCATTTAGAGGTTTGTGGCTATGCTATTTTCACTATATTTGAATTAAAAATAACATGAACAGGATAAATCTTGGCAGCAGACAAAGAAACGAAAATTTAGTTGTAATGTGTATGATAAGAAGAAAGTACTGTGTGGATGTGAATAAAAAAGTCTTTTGTTTTCATTAAAAGTTTGTTAAAATATTTTTTACTTATCTAATTAATTTGCTTATTTGTAATGTTACAAAATATCTGTGGTTTAATATTCACAAAATAAAATTGTGGTTATATTTTCGTCGGTATAGTATAAATAAGGAATAGGAAAGGAAATTACTTTTTAAAATAATTTATTATCAATAAACAATTTAAGACCAAATATTTAATACAGAATTTTTCGAAAAAGGTGGTGCGAAAGTATAGCTGATTTATCCATGCATCAACATTTTTAAATAATCCTGTATACTGAAGCGATGAAGATCAATTATATCTTTTATTTTCGATTTCGGCAATAAATGTAAGTAATTAATAAAAATCCAAGCGAAATGTAAATTTGAAGTTCACTGAATTTTTAGTGCTTTCTCAATGTTTGTTTATGTGAATCACAACGAAAATGTTTCTTTGTATGTTCATTTGTCTATGTTCGTTACTGAAATATTGCTGAAATAATTACTTGAAACTTGGCTTGAAATGTTAGCAAAAGCTATTTTGTAAACTTCAGGAATGTTATTACAAAATGTATTCTTTCCTTATGCAATCCATTCATGTATATTATTTTTTTACATGTACTTTAAGGAAATATTCAGGAGCATATTGTTATACTGTATCACTATTTATTGCACTAGGCAAGTTTGAATTCGCAATTTTAATTGAATTCAGTTGATTGTGTGCAAATATTTAGTTCAAAATATATATTAATGAAAAAGGGTATGAAATTTTCGAATTTTTGTTAAACAATCGTTAAAGCTGTGCTCTCATAAAATAATTTTTCATTTTCAGTTCAGTTAGATGGAGTCTAATAACATATTTTTCTTTTTAGTTTTGTGAAACAAAAAGTCACTTTCGTACAACCATAGAATATTCTAAGACTTACTTGCACACTTAAAAACGAAACATTTTTATGTAGTTCATTAGCTCACTCCCCCTCCTCCTTTCAAATATTCTGTATCACTGTGCAGCCCTAACTGTGTTGAAACCCACGAGCCGCGACTGGTCGTATTCCTTGTAATCATGTTCTTGCACGCGTTGTGTTAAGTGAAATGTATTAAGAGAGACTAAGCCTTACATACGTAATAAAAATAAAGATAAATGTGTACCCTGTTTAAATATGTATTTTTTTTTTTATTATTATTTTTTTTTTTTTTCAATTTCGAAGTAGTTAGATTTTACGCAGACTTTGGGTATCTTCGGTAAGGTTTCGTTTTCCCTATTTGAGTTACGAGGACCTGGCGACATCCGCGGAAGAAGGGCCGCGGATATTGTAATTGTCTGGGAGCGAGAGAAATGACACAGAAGTGGTCTAGGGGGCGAGGATGAATCAGCGCTCTCTGTGGCCGTCCCGGTAATGACGGGGTTCAGGAATATAGGTCATGTTCAAGCCGGTGGCGGGGGATCACAGATAATGATACCACGGTTCGAAATGAAAAGATCCGGAGTAATCCACGACGGCTGTTACAAACGCGTGTCGAGACGGTCGCCGTCTCGACAGCGGGTTGGGGATGAGAAGGGAGTCTGTCAGGAAGAAGTCTGAGCTATGTCTTTCTG
Source organism: Clitarchus hookeri (assembly GCA_002778355.1). Classification (NCBI taxonomy): domain Eukaryota; kingdom Metazoa; phylum Arthropoda; class Insecta; order Phasmatodea; family Phasmatidae; genus Clitarchus; species Clitarchus hookeri. The sequence goes on from NQII01005298.1 coordinate 132,624, forward strand.
GCCGGGGTGAGATCACTAATTAAGCTAATTGTCTAATTTGGGTCTCTTTTTAAAATGGTCTTCGTCTGGTTTGGTATCTTCAGCGGGATGTGAAGGTTTTCGCATGTCTTATTTGGAGCTCATTTACCAGGGAGAATTTCGATGTTATTCTTTAAGGCTCTACTTCGTCCGTTTTGCATAAGTTCTTAGTTTTCGTGTCATTATTTCAGATTCATAGCAATTATAAACAATATTCGATTATAGAAAATATACATTTCACGAGTTGTTTGATATTTTTGTGCGTGATTTTGAATGTGTGTTATCTGCATGTTGTAAAATGTCAGGAACCTATTTATATTTTGTCAATAAATTTTTGCCTTTTTGCAAGCAGGAAATAACGCACAGTGAAAATTAGAAGCAAAAGTATTAAACAACAAGTAAATTGTAAATTTTATCTAATCAAACATTTCCAATAATACCTTTGAAACTGACAATATGACACGAAAACTATGCATTTTTGCATAATAGGTGAAGCGGTGCCTAAAGTGGTTCTAGTTGACAGCCTGTTATTCGCTTTAACATAGGTGATTCAGTACTTATTAAGCATTTGCGTAATCAACTTTTGAGTAAAGAATTTTCATTCGTAGCTCTATATATTTCTTGTAGTGATGGTGGCTGAAAATTAGGAAATTAAGTTTTGTGTCTTAAGGCACTAGGTGTATAATTTTAAAGTTTTGTTTACTAGAACCATATGTTTGTTTCCTTTTGTTTTGTTCACAACACAGAAAAACTTGGCGTTGACGTTTGTTCCTTGTATTTCTTAGCGTCGCTCGGTCAACATAACTAGACGTCAGTAACATGACAATTTGTTTTTTAATTAGTGTTGAAATATAAATGAAAAGAGGAGTAGACAAGAACTAAGCAGGACATTCAAAACGGTTCTGTTAGTCGTTAATCACCTACATATTACAGTTAGAAACAGAAATACAATTTAGGAGTTAAGTAATGTAAAATAATGCAATTTCGGAGCCTGTATACATCCACCATGTTGGATTTTGTCACTCCCGAAATATCTAAATTGGCAGTTTTTCAAAGAAAATATTTTAGAAATGGATGGTATGGCCCAAAACTACCTATTCCCAAAACATGAAAACACTGTGCCAACCACACATTATTTACAATAGACAAGAATTCAGTAAAGCCAGTATTTAAAACAAGCAATTTACAAAGTTGATGTTTATGATACAGACATTGACCTAAATAAGTACTCATGGTTTCCATAAGTAAAAATGTTACAAGCAAAAAATTGACTTTAAAAAATAAAGCAAACGTTTTAAATACAGTTTAAAACATATTTATTTGCAATCAAGAATATTAATCAAAATAGGCAATTACTTGAAAGGGGATGAAGGGTAGTCAAACTGACCCTACAAAGCCTTCAATCCCATAGAAACATATTGAAATTCACAATATCTATACAACATGAGGCAGTCAAATAGACCCTCCAAGGCTCTCACCGTTCAAATAGATTAAAATATGACACAAACTATTATAATTAAAAGTAAACCTAACGCGTGAGACTTGGATACTCGTGTACATTTAACAAGAAAAAACAATGAACCACATTTGGGCGGCGCAAAGGACGAACACAACATGTTAAAACACGGGCAAACAGCAGACGTTTAACTGTAGTTTAAAGCCGAATATAATTTTGAAGGGAAAACGAAATATGGATTTAGAAACGGCTAGCAACTACTACACACACAAAATACTTCACACAAACATGCCACACAATTATTACAAAACATTTATACCCCTACAGAAAGGACAAATTGCGTTTTCCACAACTCTTCCTAAATAAGGCCTTTTCGCTCTGGTACAATTAACTGATTAACAGGCTTGACAACATGAATATCACATAATTTGGGGCCATTGGAGCAGATGTACGAGTACAAGCATCGAGCCCCTCCAGCAAGAGTGCGAGGAGTGAGAAGTATAGAATGACGTTGCAAGGCCTTAACTTACAGACTACGACCAATAGCAATGCAAGATGCACGATTTGGAGAAGGGGAAACGATGGAGAAGGGAAACAAGGAGGAAGTAGGAGGGGATTCCGAGCGAGCGCACAGAGTACACCACCAACCGCGAAGNTTTGTATGTTCATTTGTCTATGTTCGTTACTGAAATATTGCTGAAATAATTACTTGAAACTTGGCTTGAAATGTTAGCAAAAGCTATTTTGTAAACTTCAGGAATGTTATTACAAAATGTATTCTTTCCTTATGCAATCCATTCATGTATATTATTTTTTTACATGTACTTTAAGGAAATATTCAGGAGCATATTGTTATACTGTATCACTATTTATTGCACTAGGCAAGTTTGAATTCGCAATTTTAATTGAATTCAGTTGATTGTGTGCAAATATTTAGTTCAAAATATATATTAATGAAAAAGGGTATGAAATTTTCGAATTTTTGTTAAACAATCGTTAAAGCTGTGCTCTCATAAAATAATTTTTCATTTTCAGTTCAGTTAGATGGAGTCTAATAACATATTTTTCTTTTTAGTTTTGTGAAACAAAAAGTCACTTTCGTACAACCATAGAATATTCTAAGACTTACTTGCACACTTAAAAACGAAACATTTTTATGTAGTTCATTAGCTCACTCCCCCTCCTCCTTTCNATTCTAAGACTTACTTGCACACTTAAAAACGAAACATTTTTATGTAGTTCATTAGCTCACTCCCCCTCCTCCTTTCAAATATTCTGTATCACTGTGCAGCCCTGACTGTGTTGAAACCCACGAGCCGCGACTGGTCGTATTCCTTGTATTCATGTTCTTGCACACGTTGTGTTAAGTGAAATGTATTAAGAGAGACTAAGCCTTACATACGTAATAAAAATAAAGATAAATGTGTACCCTGTTTAAATAGGTTTTTATTTTATTTTTTTTTTTTTCTTCAATTTCGAAGTAGTTAGATTTTACGCAGACTTTGGGTATCTTCGGTAAGGTTTCGCTTTCCCTATTTGAGTTACGAGGACCTGGCGACNTTCAATTTCGAAGTAGTTAGATTTTACGCAGACTTTGGGTATCTTCGGTAAGGTTTCGTTTTCCCTATTTGAGTTACGAGGACCTGGCGACATCCGCGGAAGAAGGGCCGCGGATATTGTAATTGTCTGGGAGCGAGAGAAATGAAACAGAAGTGGTCTAGGGGGCGAGGATGAATCAGCGCTCTCTGTGGCCGTCCCGGTAATGACGGGGTTCAGGAATATAGGTCATGTTCAAGCCGGTGGCGGGGGATCACAGATAATGATACCACGGTTCGAAATGAAAAGATCCGGAGTAATCCACGACGGCTGTTACAAACGCGTGTCGAGACGGTCGCCGTCTCGACAGCGGGTTGGGGATGAGAAGGGAGTCTGTCAGGAAGAAGTCTGAGCTATGTCTTTCTGGCCGGGGTGAGATCACTAATTAAGCTAATTGTCTAATTTGGGTCTCTTTTTAAAATGGTCTTCGTCTGGTTTGGTATCTTCAGCGGGATGTGAAGGTTTTCGCATGTCTTATTTGGAGCTCATTTACCAGGGAGAATTTCGATGTTATTCTTTAAGGCTCTACTTCGTCCGTTTTGCATAAGTTCTTAGTTTTCGTGTCATTATTTCAGATTCATAGCAATTATAAACAATATTCGATTATAGAAAATATACATTTCACGAGTTGTTTGATATTTTTGTGCGTGATTTTGAATGTGTGTTATCTGCATGTTGTAAAATGNAAAATATACATTTCACGAGTTGTTTGATATTTTTGTGCGTGATTTTGAATGTGTGTTATCTGCATGTTGTAAAATGTCAGGAACCTATTTATATTTTGTCAATAAATTTTTGCCTTTTTGCAAGCAGGAAATAACGCACAGTGAAAATTAGAAGCAAAAGTATTAAACAACAAGTAAATTGTAAATTTTATCTAATCAAACATTTCCAATAATACCTTTGAAACTGACAATATGACACGAAAACTATGCATTTTTGCATAATAGGTGAAGCGGTGCCTAAAGTGGTTCTAGTTGACAGCCTGTTATTCGCTTTAACATAGGTGATTCAGTACTTATTAAGCATTTGCGTAATCAACTTTTGAGTAAAGAATTTTCATTCGTAGCTCTATATATTTCTTGTAGTGATGGTGGCTGAAAATTAGGAAATTAAGTTTTGTGTCTTAAGGCACTAGGTGTATAATTTTAAAGTTTTGTTTACTAGAACCATATGTTTGTTTCCTTTTGTTTTGTTCACAACACAGAAAAACTTGGCGTTGACGTTTGTTCCTTGTATTTCTTAGCGTCGCTCGGTCAACATAACTAGACGTCAGTAACATGACAATTTGTTTTTTAATTAGTGTTGAAATATAAATGAAAAGAGGAGTAGACAAGAACTAAGCAGGACATTCAAAACGGTTCTGTTAGTCGTTAATCACCTACATATTACAGTTAGAAACAGAAATACAATTTAGGAGTTANGACATTCAAAACGGTTCTGTTAGTCGTTAATCACCTACATATTACAGTTAGAAACAGAAATACAATTTAGGAGTTCAGTAATGTAAAATAATGCAATTTCGGAGCCTGTATACATCCACCATGTTCGATTTTGTCACTCCCGAAAAATCAAAATTGGCAGTTTTTCAAAGAAAATATTTTAGAAATGGATGGTATGGCCCAAAACTACCTATTCCCACAACATGAAAACACTGTGCCAACCACACATTATTTACAATAGACAAGAATTCAGTAAAGCCAGTATTTAATATAAGCAATTTACAAAGTTGCTGTTTATGATACAGACATTGACCTAAATAAGTACTCATGGTTTCCATAAGTAAAAATGTTACAAGCAAAAAATTGACTTGAAAAAATAAAGCAAACGTTTTAAATACAGTTTAAAACATATTTATTTGCAATCAAGAATATTAATCAAAATAGGCAATTACTTGAAAGGGGATGAAGGGTAGTCAAACTGACCCTACAAAGCCTTCAATCCCATAGAAACATATTGAAATTCACAATATCTATACAACATGAGGCAGTCAAATAGACCCTCCAAGGCTCTCACCGTTAAAATAGATTAAAATATGACACAAACAATTATAATTAAAAGTAAACGTAACGCGTGAGACTTGGATACTCGTGTACACCTAACAAGAAAAAACAATGAACCACATTTGGGCGGCGCAAAGGACGAACACAACATGTTAAAACACGGGCAAACAGCAGACGTTTAACTGTAGTTTAAAGCCGAATATAATTTTGAAGGGCAAACGAAATATGGATTTAGAAACAGCTAGCAACTACTACACACACAAAATACTTCACACAAGCATGCCACACAATTATTACTAAACATTAATACCCCTACAGAAAGGACAAATTGCGTTTTCCACAACTCTTCCTAAATAAGGCCTTTTCGCTCTGGTACAATTAACTGATTAACAGGCTTGACAACATGAATATCACATAATTTGAGGCCATTGGAGCAGATATACGAGTACAAGCATCGAGCACCTCCAGCAAGAGTGCGAGGAGTGAGAAGTAGAGAATGACGTTGCAAGGCCTTAACTTACAGACTACGACCAATAGCAATGCAAGATGCACGATTTGGAGAAGGGGAATCGATGGAGAAGGGAAACAAGGAGGAAGTAGGAGGGGATTCCGAGCGAGCGCACAGAGTACACCACCAACCGCGAAGNATTCTAAAACTATTTTTAAAAATCCCAAAAGAAGTTAAAAGGGAGCAGTTATAAAATACAAAATTAACAAAAAAAATGCAAAAACAAAATTTTTTAAATATGAAATTAATTAAAAAAATTATTTTAAAGTCTTACAAATAGTGTTTGATGCTTTCACATCCTCCCTTCAGGGTTCAATTACCGTACAGACAGCAGAGAATATAGTCCCTCGTGATAAGGTGACCAGCAGATGACTGAAATCTCGCCTCTACATTTCGTTTACTATATATTCCGTCAATCTGCCAACCCCCCACACCAATTAATTATCGACATAAAGAAACAAACTATCCCTCACCCACACCAATTAATGTGTCATCCCTTGACCCNTATCCCTCACCCACACCAATTAATGTGTCATCCCTTGACCCATGTCTTAAGTAAACTATTGGCCTCTAGATTGTGTTGGTTATTCGTGTTTTTAGCACTTTCCACCAGAGAGCTACCAAGCCATCCATTTCCAAATCTGTTGGCTACGAATACCTAGATTTGGAGTATATATAATTTATTAATCTCTCGTGTTTAACTAGTAATGAAATAGTTCGGGGAAGTCAGTGGCAAAAGGGGCTGGGAGACACATGCCAGGTGTCGACCGGCCGCCATGCTGCAAGTTTCCGTGTTTCCCTGAAAAAATTTTTCCCCTCAGAATTTACTATTTTCCCTCGAAATAAACTATTTTCCCCTTAAAATTCCCTTTTCCCCTCAAAATTTCCCTTTACATAATACAATTGCTCTTTTTTCCTTCAAAAAGCATCGATCCCTCCATGTGGAAAAACGATCCCCCAACGGGTGTTTCCATCCCATTTGGGGGGACCATTTTCGAGGGCAGAACAGTGGTGGTTATATATGTTTTATAAGCGAAAACTACGCCAAATCGTTACACAGGGATCCAGGACAGGAGCCAGGCATCGATCAACTTCCATGCTGTGAGGTCACCCGACCACCATGTTGGATCTGAGTGACCTTGATCTTGACCCTGTGCTCACGACCTTGAATTTGTGCCCGTGACCTTGGATAGCCTTGCACCCAACAAATCCCAAAATTCTCAAAAAAAATCTGGAAAGCTAAAATAAGTTTTAAATACTTATCAAAAAATAAGAATTGAGGATCATACAGAATTTACCCACTATTCTCCCGCTCCCCCTAACCTAACTCCGTTCCTCCATCCACCCACCCACCTAATCATAAAACCTCAACAAAAATTAGCAAAAAACATTTTAATCTGTGTACTTAACTCCTTACCTTCCCCTTCTGCTCACCCTTGCACCTCTACCCGTCACACTCTCATCTCAATAATTAAAAACCTAGAAAAATCGCAAAAATTCAAAAAATTCTAAAAATCGTGCAGCATATAATGTTATGCCACCCTTACCCCGCTCGACCACAAAACCCTAACTAAGGCCCTACCCTTCACCTATCTCCNAGCATATAATGTTATGCCACCCTTACCCCGCTCGACCACAAAACCCTAACTAAGGCCCTACCCTTCACCTATCTCCCTATCCAAACATAAAAAATTAAGAAAATAGCCAAAAAATTAAAGAATAATTTAAAAAATTTAAGAATAAAATTACANCTATCCAAACATAAAAAATTAAGAAAATAGCCAAAAAATTAAAGAATAATTTAAAAAATTTAAGAATAAAATTACATCGATAACTTTGACCACCATGTTGACGGTTGTCGACTTTGACATTGACCCCAATTACCATAAACTCAAAAAAATAATAAAAATCTAAAAAAATGNATGTTGACGGTTGTCGACTTTGACATTGACCCCAATTACCATAAACTCAAAAAAATAATAAAAATCTAAAAAAATGTAGAAAATCTTGAGGGAAACAAATAGCTATCTAATGCAAAAAATTAATTTGGATGTGTATGACCCTGAGGGTTCGATTCTCATAAAATTGGCAGAGCATAGCCACACCCTGGTACAACGATCAGCAGACGACTGAAACTCCACCACTTTATTTCAGTTATTATTTCGTCAGCTTCCAACAGCCCCTCAGCACCCCTCGTGTTTGACTCAGACTATATGACTGGCAAATACTANCTCGTGTTTGACTCAGACTATAGGACTGGCAAATACTAACTGGTCATAATGGACCATACAACCAACCAAACTAGCCAACGACTAACTACACCCAAAACTGACATTACCCATGACTTAAAACACAGGAGTCATTCGGCAGGAGTCAGTCTGCAGAAGTAAAGTGTATGAAGTCATGTATGCTTGAAGACGATGTAACCCACCATGTGAAGTCGAGTATGACATATACGACTACATGCATACCTTCAACGACTCTCCAAAAATTGCATGAAAAATAATGCTTGTTACTGTGCCCGGGCTGGGCACTGGGCACAGTAAGTAAGTGTTACAATATGCGGTGAAATGAGAAGAGTGATTTTTTGAAGAGCCGCTCTCATGTGATTCTTAGCTGATATACATTTTTCAAACAGCTCACTTGACGTAATACCTTAAATAAACACATCAAGGTCAACACATTTAGTGTTTTTTTTTCGCTCACTGAGAAATATAATGTTGTCACTTCGTTACCTTCTGTTAGTACAATACATGATATGTTTCCAGATGACGAAGGAACTTGCATGATAAAACATTACGGCAATGGCCACATACGGTTTAGGCAAGGCGATACATTGAAGGCACACATCAATATCTGTCAAGGTTCTTTTATTGGTAGCCAGCGAGTGATGTCAATATCCCTTGCTGCATAGATGGGTACAGATTCCACAGGCGATTATGACGAAAAACTTAATGCTAATGATGAAATGAGAGACCTATGTTGCATTGCAGAGTCGGTTTGTGCTGAATGTATACTTGCAAGACTTTCGTTTCAAATCGACAAACTTAAAAATAATCGATCGTTGGCTCCAAATACTGATGATTACCATGCAGCTCTTAAAAAGAAAACATGGTATTGAGGACGAATCGAGTGGTTAAGACGATCATGAAGATGGCATTGTTGATAATGACCATGACGACAGTGTTGATGAAGTATCGTACTAGAAGTATCATGATTCTCCCAACGTTCCCACATCTCTCCAGCGAGTTTCTTGTGAAAAGTGGCGTGAAGAAGAATGAAGGCTTCAAGAACGATCGTTTCATATTNCACATCTCTCCAGCGAGTTTCTTGTGAAAAGTGGCGTGAAGAAGAATGAAGGCTTCAAGAACGATCGTTTCATATTTACCGTAGACCCGAATGAACTTGTTTATAGACTCATACATTTGGTTGACCTGTAAAATTGCCAGGATCTCTCACACATTGTTGAGATATCTTCAATCATCGATGAAGTGAAGGATTGGGGTTATATCAAATGAGACTGTTGGCTAATATTCATGATCTGCAAATACCTGCGAAATGTAAACATTGTGTGTACGAAATAATTAGAAATATAGTATATATAATAAGAAAATTAATGAAATTTTTGTATACATAATAATGGTGTTAAATTTTTTATACAGTCCGTTCTGCTTCTCTAAAATACTTATTAATGAAGTGGTGTATAAAATCGATTGTGAGAGCCTGTTTTAAATAAAATTTATGAGAGAAGTATGCTACGAGGAATATGGTTCAACCTGAAGTATTATGGCTTACTTGGGTCGTCTAAATTCGGCTAGATTCTATATGGCGAACTAATGAACTGAGGAACAATTTTTGGGGAATATTTTTGAGAAATATTTTGCAACTGGTTGGTTGACCTTGTCATTTGGCATGGCTATTTANAACAATTTTTGGGGAATATTTTTGAGAAATATTTTGCAACTGGTTGGTTGACCTTGTCATTTGGCATGGCTATTTGTTATGGTCAGCTCTGGTTTAAATGGTTTGTGGAGATTTGCAAAATTCTGCGAAGGTTTTGCAAATATTTGGTGCGAAGAGGTAAGCTACGAAAATATTATTACAATACATTTTTTGAGACTTTTCATCATCGTCTGTTTGTATGAGTGGGTGTTATGGTCTGTTGGTCTTGTTGGTTGGTGTAGCCAGTTTTGTAGGAACTGGTCTCGCCAGAAATCAGTCTTGGGCTCAATCAGTCTTGCCAGGAACTATTCTTGGATGGAGTAAGTCTTGAATGGAGTTAGTCTTTGGTGGAGTCAGTCTTGGGTGGAGTTAGTCTTGTGTGGAGTTAGCCTCGGGTGGAGTTAGCCTTGGATGAAGTCACATCTAGAGTGGTACTATTTTTGGGTAGTGCAAGTCTTGGGTGGTTTCTGTCTTGGGTGGAGACAGTCTTGGGTGGAGACAGTCTTGGGTGGAGAGAGTCTTGGGTGGAGAGAGTCTTGGGTGTAGTCAGTCTTGGGTAAAGTCAGTTATTGGTAGTATGGTTGGGCGGCATGGTCCCTTGTTATGATAAGCTAGTAATTCTCAGTTGTATGGTCAGGTATTTTTTCTCAATTTTTCTCCATTTTTTGGATTCAAGGTCATTGGGCCTAGTGTCAAGGTCCACAGTAACCAACATGGATGTCGGAAGAATCAATGTAATTTTTTCCACTTTTTTAGGATAATTTTTAGAATTTATTTCGAGATTTTTTCGATGTTTTACCATTGGAAAAGGTGTAAGTGAAGGTGGAGGGACGGGTTGTTATGGTGTTGTGGTCAATCGAGGGGATGGTTAGGGTAATGTTATATATTTTCCTTGATTTTTAGAATTTTGTTTCGAATTTTTACGATTTTTCATGATTGGGTGTGCAGGTTAAGGTGAGTTGTGTTGGTTGTTGGAGAGTAGGAGGGGATGGTGGGGTGATGTTGTATATACATCTATTTTTAAAACGTTTTTTAGATATTTGCAATTTTTTTTAATTTTTGAGATTTTTGTAGAAATTTTTATTATAGGTTGGGCAGGTTGCAGTTGAGGTATTGGGTGTGGCGTGCAGGGAAGGAGGTGGGGTAATGCTATATGTTAGTCGACTATTAGAATTTTTCCATTTTTGCAATTTTTAGAATTTTTTTTGGAATTTTTGGGATGTTTTGGGTTAAAGGTTATCCAAGGTCACATGTGTGAGGGTAAGGGCACCCATATACAATATGGTGTTCGCGTGACGTCACGACATGGGGGCTGGCCGGTGTCTGGTGCCTGTCCTGGTTGTGTCCCATTTAATGAATTATGCACACAGAACAACATTAGCAAAAGGATTCTATAAATTAAAATTTTAAAGTAATGAGTAAGCGTAAAAAATTATAAAAACAAACACATATGGTTTTATTTACAAATTTATTGTACAAATAGATACATAAATGCCATAAAATAAAAATATATCAGAATTTGTTTCTTGTCATACACAAGCGATTCCTGGTCCAAGGACGATCCAAACCATTTGCACTGCAGCTGAACATTCCTCCATGTGCATGCCAGTCAGGTTGTGACCTGTTACAGACATGTCGCTACTGGAGGTTGAAACATTTCGTCAACTTGTGCAGCGAAGGACAGCCATACTCGAATTGCACATCGATGATTTACAATTCGTATTTGCAGAAGTCACTCAGCCATTTTTTCTGCTCAGTCCCTGTCATGTAAATCGGTCCTCCCGGGTACTGCATCAGCAAGTCAAGCATCATATTTCCAACTTAATGGCACTGAATCTTGCCTTCGTCCCATCCCAGTCTGTGGTAGAACTTGGTAAGCAGTCGTTCGTCTCCATTCTATTCTCTTTCTAGAGTTTCCACGAATAAGGGGGGCGGAAGGAGTGCGAGTGGACATTTCCATCGTCGTTTTAGGACACTGCGATCTTCTTGAGTACGAAGCGACTCTGGCTCTGGAAGCCATGCAGATTACAGAAAATATACACGTGTGCAGGAATATTTCCATAAGTTGTGAATTCGATCCTGTAGTCTATCCTATCCGGACTAATATTTTCGTCCTTTTCAGACACCATGAACAGGGTAAAACTCTTTGAAGTATCAGGGCTCAATATTTGGGGCTGTGCATGCCCATAATACGCATTTCGAAATTGAGCATACATTTGATATGTCAGAAGGTATATTTTCAAAGATTTTCAAGCCCATTTATGCATAACTATCGCTATTCAAAAATTTTGTNACGTGTGCAGGAATATTTCCATAAGTTGTGAATTCGATCCTGTAGTCTATCCTATCCGGACTAATATTTTCGTCCTGTTCAGACACCATGAACAGGGTAAAACTCTTTGAAGTATCAGGGCTCAATATTTGGGACTGCGCATGCCCATAATACGCATTTCGAAATTGAGCATACATTTGATATGTCAGAAGGTATATTTTCAAAGATTTTCATACCCATTTATGCATAACTATCGCTATTCAAAAATTTTGTCACATTTTAATTTTGATGTGTGTCTAAATACGAACAGCTAATTATCACATTGTGCTGTCGTCTGGTCTGTAGCCCGACGATGACGTACCTTGGTTTCTCAGTAGCAAAGCTGAACTTTGCCATCCAATTCATCTGCTGGCTTACAGGAAGTCCAGGGTAAGTCTCGAGACACCACGACCTGAAAGCACATTTATGTTTCGGCCATATTCAATATTCTTCAGCTTCTCGCTTCTCGATACATTCAGCAGTGTTCAGCAGAATGTGAGGCAGCATATTTTCGATAGACTGTAGCTTCAGTTCCACTGTCTCCAGGTTTTCTCCCGCACCCACGATGGTATCCATGTGTGTTTTGGCTTGGAGCAATAGCTGTTTCTTGTTCTAATTGATGGTAATATATTTGTAGTCTTTAGTGATTCCTAGCAGCATCGCTGTAATAATGCATAACTCTAATTTACCTCCAGAGTACATAGTAATACTATAGTCGTCTTATATTCCCCAGCTAGCCATCGTGGCCACAGACGGCTCGTTCGGGTTGAGGGAGAAGTCATTTTAATTGGGTTATTATTTTTGCATTCTCATACTGATATCTCTTGTACGGTCTACCTCGACACCATTGAGCAAATATATGTTGCAACGATAAAGTAGACATTACCATTGCCCACTATTTTCATCGATCGTATGTTGGAATCATCTTATTTCGCCAGCGTGCCCCTGAAACGCAGTAATGGCTGGTAAGGATGAGTGCAGATATTTTGGCTTTGGACCACTATCCTAACATCCAATGGTAACATGTACAACCCGATCAGAAAGTTGTATGCATGTTGTTCCACTTTCGTCAGACTATCTTAAAAAAATGACTGCCTCGTCCACATTTATGTAATTTTTCACGATGATCTATCTCGAAGCCAAGAATGAGAATAAAAATCTCATTAGAATGTGAACAACATTGGTGACCTGATAGCTGCTTTGACATGATGCTTTGTAATTGCTTCTGCTAGTCGTAAACCTTATTCCCAAATTTCCATGCTGGTCGATTATTGTCCCGACCACCTCACACGCTCTTTTCACGATTACTACTTTGTAGTGCTAAAACCAGTTTGAAACCAGGAGGGCCATTGGCAAAAACTCACGCAGTGTTTTGCTCGTCCTGGCACAGAGATATGTGCTGCTTGCTAAATTGCAGTTTAATTTGGTATCATTTTAACATGCAAGATGTTTATGAGTCACGATGATTCGTCTATTTTGCTGGCTTTGTACATGCATTGCTCGAACTCCAGTATCGTTCCAATAGAATCTGGTTTCGTTAAATTCTATATAATCACTGTATCTAATAACACTCTCTAGATTTCCATGTAGTTCGAAGTCTGTCTCGGGAGGCAGCGAATCGTCGATGTACCTTGTCGTGTCATATAGTTCGTGAGAGCCAACATGCAATGTCTCCTTGTGGGATATATAACTGCTTTTCAGGAGATATAGCTTACAGTTTTTTTTTCATCGATGTTGGGTATCTGATTGTAGGTTTAAAAATCGGAAAGGCTTATGAATGATTCCCCCTCCAGGTCGAGTGCAGGGAAGTGTACCACACGCAACTGAGAGCTTCAAACCATCAAGGTAAGCATTATCAAAATGACTGATGGTTTGTTGTCGATGTATAGGCGTTTCATTCATATACTGGTAAGAACGAACAAGGAAGCAAATACGCAAGTGTCAGCAGTTCCACCTGTTCGGCATCTGCTCCATCTAGTAGTTGTAAGTAAACTTCACTCCATACAGGTACCGTCGCATTTTGGGCGGATGATGTTATTACTTAAACTGTTATAGCAGTATGCACATTTTTTCTCATTTTACATATGCTACTCTATACATACCAAGCCCAATACTCATGTAGAAGATGATTACACCACATTCGTCTCTCTTATGTTTAGGGGGGAAATCGTCTCGCACGTACACACCATGATAATTGCGAATTTTCAGTTTTCGCACATACATTGATTGTTAGGTCTGAGTTCGTTAGTGGTCTTTAGGTAATGATTACATGAAATTCTCTGATTCAGTTTGTGACGACTACCACAACCACCACAACTCCCTTCCCAGTCTCCCCCAACTTACCTCTAGCACTATCCAGGAAGAAGAAGAGATGGAAGCATTCATCAACCAGAACCTTTCGAAGACAGAGTGATTTTAAAGATACTATAAGCGTTGTCCAGAATGGGTGAGTGTACACACAAATGTCACAACAACCATTTTATTTTTGTCTTATTGTAATTTTGAGCCACACGTTCTCTTTCTTCTCATTAGGCATTTTCCAATTTACATACAAATTCTACTGAGCACGTACCTTAAAAAAAAAAAAACAAATATCCCAATTACTAAATGAAGATCAAGAAGTGTTTTGTCTTCTAAACAAAGGCGTCCCGACCAAAATACAAAATATAATCACATTATTACACAGTTGCCGTTTCACACCAAAACATCTGAGCCGAGGGTATTACCCTCACCAGTACACGCACAGGGTGTAGCTAGTGCTCTTTCACAAACACAACCATATGCATGTACCAAAGGTATTGCCTTCACCAATACACCTATAGATGCAGGTAATTCTTATGCACAAGTACACTCACTCACAGCTACAAAACAACCAAAAGCCGAGGGTATTTTCCTAACCATGCACCCACATGGAGTGTAGTTAATTTAATGTCCCACTCTGGACATTACGAAACAAAGTCCTATATTTACTCGTTCAGAAACTAAGTTCAATTCTGGGCGTCAAGAAACTAATTCCCTCATCTTACTCCGATTTCCGTAGCTCTTGGTGAAGGTCATTATTCATCCGCTACTGCGCCTGCCCAGCTGAGCCTCCAAGGCACTCAGCGACGATCGCCTTGATTCCCTAAACCACTCCCCTTATATACTGGTCAGCGACCCCTCCCGTTCGACCCCTTCTCTAGAGATGCCAGACCCGACTTCAGCGCTCTCAGCAATAACCACGAATAGTAAACAAAGGTACAAAGACATCATTCTCAACCAATCACACATTATATTAAATTGGTGGCCCCTTCGACATTTCGAGCCGCAACCCAACGAATAGTAATGCGCTGCTTGCAGGAGCGACGACAGGAGTTGAGCGCTCGCACCCGAAGAGGAAGACGCAAAGGCACATAATCTGGAAAAGCAACACAGTATTAACACATCCTAAAAGTAAGTAGGATATTTCGTTAATGTTTAGTGGCACAGACTATATGATGCCTGAAGGTTAAGGGGTTTGTAATAATGTACACTTTGGCTGTTTCAATTTGAAGGACGAATATATTGTCTGGAGTTATTACAAGAACTACGTTCATGAAAACTTGAAAGGCGTGGTACCTAATTTGACTACTTGTATTAACTGTTTACGACTTCGTGGTGCAGGGGGGCTTATCTGGACTGTGATTGTATACTTAACTCTTGCTGGTATGATGTCAGCTGTGGTGGGTGAGCTCCGGCGATGGGCGGCCTTTGGCAAAGGCCCGCTGGGTGTCGTCGTCTCCCCTGGGCTGCTCTACTGACGTACTG